>QVAJ01000104.1:1823999-1847624 GCA_003546035.1 Mixornis gularis
CCTCTTATTTCCACTCACACCCTTATCCAAGCTATGGAGTTAACTTCCCAGAGGGGAAGGATGAATCCAGCTCAGCCAGCAATTCTTAGCGGCTTGAACTGAACCGTGGTCTAGTGTAAAAGCATGGAATGGCAGCAAGAATCTGCTCACTTTACAAAGAAATGGAATACCTGAACAGCTTCCCTAACCTGAGCAGAGCCAAATGTCTGCCCACAAATCCTTACCCTTGCATGGATTTCCACTGACATCACTGGAGTGTGGAGGTAATTGTCTGTGCAACCAGATTTATCTGCAGGTTATGGGCCAGAGTTGGTGTCTGCTGGGCTGTCTGGTTTGCTGCATTCATCTGGGAGACCTTTCCGTGTTGGAATTAAACTTCATTGCTCAGCCCCCAGAAATTTTCCCTTCTCATTCTTCTCCAACTGAAATTTTTGCATGGAAAATGTCAAAGAGAACAAGATCTTCTCGAAGTCATACTTTATGAGGCAACACTTTGGTCTTATCTGATGCCTGCTGAAGTGTTGCTATGTGCACATAAAAAGACATTTTCATGAACAAAAGGAACTAAATTCAGATTTAAACTTAAAAAAAAAATATTGAAGAGAGATGATAAATGCTACAAATACTCTTTCAATAGCTAGGCTTCACCCCTTTTGTTAAAAGGCATCCCTGAAAGAAATTCTATTCCCATTGTTCCTTCCTGTGTTTGCAGCAAAGCAGTAAATMAGAATGTGCTACTTGAAAAGTTAGTTAGAGAAGTCCAAGATATTTGATAGCATTTGCAGAAATTTGGCTCCTTCCTAAATTATATACTGTATTTAAGTATTTAARAAAGAGAGATCCATGCCATGATACATAATAATTTTAAGTAGTATAAAGAGAGAGAAGGTATTTTAAGAAAATAATTCATTATGAATGTCATAAATTTGGAAAATGGTTTCCTAAATGACAAAATAATGCTTCAAGAAACCTTTTCTTTCATTTCTGCTTAAAAACCCCACAACCAAAAAAACCTATTAAAAGCCACTCTTCAGGATTGCTTTCTTCTATTACTTCCAGACAGTGTCCTAATGAGAGAAAAGAGAATAGAAATGTATGCCTTTGAAGATCTGACCAGTTTTACATTCCTGAGCATCTTGCTTATGATTTTAAAGGGCAGAAGGCTTCCACAGGATTTTTTTTGAGCTCATAATTTCTCCTGTAGTGGAATATCACCAAGGAGTGTTTCTGTTTTCTTATTATGAATTTGATAATTTTAAGTAAGAAATAAGGATTTAATAAAAATTATGGCTGCATTTTAGGAAGACAAAGAAAATTGCCAATGATAATTAAAATCTTGACTGTCCATGACCTCAGTAGCACAGATCCCTTTAACAAACACCTGGGTGAATCCAAATACTTGCCTGAATGCTACAGATTCTAGCATTCATGGACACACTGACTAACTCTTCACTGCCTCTCAGGAATAGTGCTGTGCAGACCACTTGGATGCAGGAAGGGCTACTGTACAAGACATGAAGTTTGCCTCTTGTTGACTGAGCAAACAGTACTTACACTTCTTTTGGCTCTTGTCCACATCCAGAGCACTCTGGGTGTGTAACTTTGAAGGTTCATGCCCTAGCAGCTCTMTCCTTCTGGCACAGGCCTGGGTGACTGCTGTTCTGCAAGTGCTGCTCTTCCTGTCTCACTCCCATCTGGCCAACAAGTTACAGAGACTCAGATTGCCAGATTACAACTGTGGGCTGTAAAAGTGTGGTTTTTACATTTAGGTTGCTTGGCCAAAGGTGTCTGTCATTCTCCAGTCACAATAACACTGAAAGGTTGAAAAAAACAGAGAATAAAGGTGATGGTTATRCTTGGCTGATGGAAGAGCTTTCCTATGCTCCTGCAATGGTCACTTTTAATGGCAAAAAAGGCAATAAAAGTTTCAATGACTGGAAAATCACATGTAGAGGTAGACACAAGCCACAGGATTCACGCTTGTGTTATATTTCAGTTCCTTACCATACAAATCTGAGAATGTTTAGCTCTGTGRCTCAGATCATGGTGAAGCAGAGAACCAAGACTTTCAGTTCACAGCACAGTASTCCATGAGAAGATGAAAACCAGAGGCTGATCTCTTCTCCTTTTCAGCAGAGAGACTTAATGAAAGTTACAGTGGAGCTGAGCAGGAAGGCATTGCAAAGGCTGAAATCTGTCTCTTCCACTCTGTTCCCACKCACATGGAAGAGCAAAACTGCCTCATGACATCAGTTCTGACATGACTATATTGTCATGAGGCAGCACATCAAGGCAGCATCTGTAGCTTCAGTCTGGTTTCCCCTCATGCTTGTTTCTTATGTACACTGATGGGGGTGACCAAATGCAGAAAAATATTAAATGCTAAGAGAAATGTGTGGTATTTATTTAGGTTATTCTAAGTGATGGTACCCCAGACCTTTTTTTTTTTTTTTTTTTTTTTTTTTTTTTTTTTTTTTTTGCCACAGATGCCTATTTTCACTCAAATATTTTAAAATTAGTTGTTTTGTCTTTGTCATCTTGCATATTGCTTCAGAGGAATTTCATAGGGCCTGCCTAGACCCAACATAAATCAAGAAGCTTCATTTCCAAGTGTCACTGTAATATCAAGCAAGGCTGACTACTGAAAGAGAGTACAGTTGTTAGTGTATATTATAATAAAACCCAACCAAACATGATAGATTCTCTGAGAAAATTTTAAATTGGGCTCAAATGGATATAAGCTCAGAGTACTTAGGATGTTATTCAAAGTTRGCCACCCAAGTAAGAAGGAAATACTGAAAGGATGTGAACCAAAGTCCTTTTATTCCTTTCTCAACTAATTATCAAGTAAAGATAGGCTAATACAGAACAGATGCATGCATCTGTTCAAGTGCTAGAAGCARTGGCTTGTATGGCACATTTGAGAATCTAAATAAGAGAGAAGCTTGATCTCAGTGTCTAAATACATGACTATACATGCCAAAAATCCAAAATGTTGAACAAAATTACTGAGACAACTTAATTGTAAACATCATATTGTGTAAATAGACAAGAGAAAGAGAAGAAATGAAGAAAAGTGCAGAGAAGGGAAGGAAACCAAGATGCTCAGAAACACCAAGAAATGTAGCCAATGGCCTAAATTAAATGGTAGTTTTGCCTGTTTTACATCTGACATTACAAACCCTTATGTAATATTGAATCATGCTCAAATCTAGTAAAATTGACTTTTGTTCCAAGTCGAAAGCTATGGAATACTTAAATGTAAACAAATTAGAAATCTGATTTATTAAAAGAGTAGCTCTTGGTGTCCCACATGGCAGCTTTGAAACGTSTACTTTCCACAGAGAGACCTCATTTCAAGGGGAATAAATAATGGACCAATCTAAGTAGATTTAAAGCAGTATTATTTCCAGAAACACAGACAAAGATATTTTTTGTGCCCCTGAAGAGATTTTTTTCCAAGTTAATGCTTATAAATATAAGTGTTTAGTTTTTTTCTTTTCTAGCAATTTGACTTATCTAACAGACTTTAGAACATAAAAATACTCAGGTAAAGACAAAAAACAAACAAAAAACCCCAGCAGCAAAACAACCCCAAACCCACAAAACCCCCCTAGAAATAGAAAATCCATTGCTTGAGGAAAATTAATTGATGCTGGAACTCAGATGAAGTAACATAAGCTACAAAGGAACGAAGAAGTCACTTCTTTCACTCTGGGTAAGAAAAACTCTCYGTGAAATTGTTTGTGCCTTGCAGTAGAGAATCAAGTCCTAGAAATTTCAAATCTTGTTTTAACATACATTTTACTTCAAGCACTCATAAAAGATTTCACTGGATTTCATTAGTGTCCATGAAAGTACGAGGCCAATATTGGAGTAAGAGCACAATGGAAAAACAAAATCCATCTAAGAGTTTGAGAGCTGCAGCAAAGAAATRTAATTGAGTTTGGATGGCAATATCACTTCAAAAAGAATTGTTTTCCAATATATATGGATTGTATCAATATTCATTTTTAACCAAACAAATTTTCTGAACCCCAAATTTAGTTGCAAAACTCTATCTTTTATTAAGACTGATTTGGGCAATTGCTATTTTAAATGCCAGATGGGTGGATCTCAACAATTTTAGTGCTTTTATCTGAAATAATGATTTATATAACTTAAGATAACATTGCAGTGAYTTAATGTTTCCTATAAATGTTTGATATACACATTACTTTTTCATGTCTACTATGCAGAGAGAACTACAAATATAAAAAAACCATTTTATTCAAATGAACATTATTCTCTCAGCAAAGGTTTCTTCCGACTTGCACAAATGGCAAAGTTGTGGAGAGTCCAGCAGCACTAATCCAAGAGCCTGTGGTGTATAGACAAAAGCACTGAAGAGGCCCAAGGCAGCCAATGGTGAAAGTGTCTCCCTGGGGAAACAAAGGCATGAGTCCTTTCAGGCTGATAAGGAAATGGAAAGCTCATCTGCAACACTCTACCTAACACTTAGAGCAGAGCCTTCCCTAGAGCTTTTAAAAATAAACCTGTATAAACAAAAAGTCAAAAGAGCTCCCCAACAGAACGTACGTGTAGTCCTGCACGCGTGTTCCATATCGTGGCAGGCAACGCTTTTGGCCTTGTGTAAATTACCCCAACTATTACAACTTTAAAGCTCTCAGAACGTGGTGCATGTGCTCCTAGAGCACGCACTGCACTGGGGCTGCCTTGTGTTTAGCTGTTCAGCTGTCTAGTTCTTGGAGCAAAATCAAGTCTGGGTAGAAAACAGGCTCTGAGCTATCCAGATAAAGGCAGTTCTGGACATGCAAGGAAGCAATGTGTAAGGTACAGAAGGAACTGTAATGTCAAACAAGAAGATTCCTAGGTGAAAACTGGCAGCACCTTCCACTCTGTCTGTTTTTCTTTTATTTTTAATAGAGTTTTTGCCTCAGAAGGCTGCCTTTCCTAGGTCTTTCTTGGTGTGCTAAGCTAGTCATTATACTTAAATTCTGAGGCACATGACCCTGAGGCCTCAGCACAACCATTAGGGCAGCAGTTGAGGATAATACAGCACCAAGAGAAGGARCAGCAGTTTGGATCCCTGGCCTTGTTTCTGTTTTGCTGGCATAGTAAAGGTTTGGTCACCTGTGGTCCTGCCATCCAGTAGAATTCAGTAACCCAAAGTCTTCCAGCCTCCTCCTGACAGCAGCAGGCTAAGGACTGAGCAACTCTTCCTAATGAATAAGTATTTCCTTTCTATTTCAAACTGAACTCTTATCTTTTAACCTGAGCACTTGAAAATTAATTGAATCCCCATCTGTCACAGGGTGATACAGGTTTACATTTTTGCATGGTTTTAAAAAATGCCTCCTAAACTGTGCTTGCACTTTTAAAACTAGTATTTGATATATGGGCATATGTAATACACAGCTGAAAGGRATAGAGCAGCTAACATTTATGAGACGACATTTTAGAAATTTTGATGTGCTATTATCATATTACTCTGAAGGAAATCTTGTGCATACTCAAATAGCTTTATGCAACTGGACCACATGAAGAGCCTAAAGTCCATTGTCATGCTTAAAGTTTGTTCATATTCAGAGCTGACCTCACAGTGAAATTCAAAATCAGAAAGATTTAGAGAGCTTCGAACAGCCCTCATATGAATCACACAAGCCTCTCAAACTCTTARCAAGTGTTGCTTGTTCAGGAAGATAAAGTGTTTATTTAAAGCTGCATGTACATACATGAGAAATTCAGACCAAATTAAATACCCTATTTCATATCCTGCTTTGCTAATCAGTTATCTATCTTGGATGAAAATAACTGTTGGTTTACTTGTTGAACTTTGCTTAAGACATTCCAGACTAAGGCTAATACCACAAGTAATACAAAATATGAAAGACAAAATAAGCAGACTTGAAAAAAAAAAAACAAGTGCTCAAGACTTTGCATTTGCTTCTCAAAATTAGTCACGCAGAAAGTGGTCTGATTCTCAAACCATGTTTTTCTTACTCCTAGCCAAATCAACAATTTGCATTATTCCTAGTTCAGCATGTGAAGCAGAGCACACAGATGTATGCCTGTCAGCTTTTCCAGTGCAACACACAAATATTTTCCTTCCACAGAGCTAGGTCCTTGACTCAGTGTCTTAGCAAGCAGACGTTATTCATTATAACACAACACAGATGTAATTCAGATTTCATTTACATTGCTCTCGTTCAATGAGTCAAGCTGCACATTTAGATGAACAGAATTCCATGTCCATAATGTGTTTTATGGAAAAGAATGGAAAATTACTGAGGTTTTTTAAGGGTTACAGAGATGGCTTTCACAGCATGCCTAACCTAACTGCACCTCATTTAAAGACCCTAATAACGCTGTTTATATGTATTTCTAACACTACTGTGATATATTGATCACARTGTTTGAGATAAATTGTGTTAACCCACACAGCCTTTGTGCAAACAACAAGGTTATTTCCTTTCCCTTGCCTTAAGACCATGAAATAATCTGGGTAGGAAAATATTTTGGTTTTGCTTCTTTTGCCAAAGGCTTATAATAATGATGGATAAAATAAAAACAAGAGGAGAATTAGTAGTGAATTATAAAGTATAAAAGCTAAATCAACCTTTGTTTGTTAGGTAAAATTCTTTATATCCAATAGAAGACTGGGTTTACTAATGTTTGTATTACCCCTTGTAACTTCTATGGCATAACTATCATAAGCTTAAGGTATTTCCAGCCATGGCTTTGAGTAAAACTGGAACTTCAGCTCTATTAAAGTCAAAGTAAACACCACCCCTACCCCTCTGCTATTATTTGGGTTTGATTCAATCTGCCTTTAATCAAGGTCTCCTTGAACTAAAAGACCTTAAGTAAATTTGGAAAATCTGAATTAATTCATGAGGATTTGTGCCTAAAATGACATCAGTATGTAACATAAAATAATTCACTTTCAGTGAATTTTATACCCTTTCTGTGCTTCCACTTGCAAGTGTGAGGATCAACATTCCTATAATGAAAGATATAAAAGGAATAGGGTTTGAAAATGACACTCCAAAACAGTTCTGAGAAGAYAGACTACAGAACCCAGCAGCAACATTAAGATGTGCACAGCTGGGAGCAATGTGARGCACAGCTGTTCCAGAAGGCACAGAAAGACTCATCACTTCTTTGGACATTAACTAAAGCTCCCTGAGCCTCGAGGCTCAAGGTACTGCACATCATCTGTAGAACAGTAACCACCACAGATGGTTAAGACTATCTGAGAGTCTTTGTGGTATGAAAGGTTCGTACTACTGCCAGCATGGAATTTGGAGGCAGCTTCAGCTGTGCTGCATCTCCCAAAAAAGCTGCTTGCTCTCCACCTCCTGCCTGCACTGAAGGTGACAGATCTGACTCTAAGCTGCCCCCAAAGCCTATTCCCACCCTCCAGCACATCAGGGCTCCCACAGTGCACAGAGGTCCCTGTGAGGTAGGTACAGTACCATGGGAAATCTCCTTACTATTTAAGACAAACTGCAATTTACATTCTGTTTCATGCAATACAGATTCATGGAATTTCAGGAGGGGTTGGAGGCCCAGAACAGTTCCATAAACACCGTAACACTAAATTTTACTGGTCTGAAGCACAAAATAGGGATTTTTTCTGGGTGAGTACCAGACAGTGTCAAGTGTTCTCTAGTACACCAGGCATCTCTCAGACTCAGTAACCATCGAGTAGCTRCCTATACTCGGGCCAGAGCAAATGCAACCCTGAGGTCAAGCATTTCCWCCTAAGTATCAAAGTTACTTCATTTAAACCATGGGGAATGATTGAAAATCTCCTTATGCCAAGGACAATAACTGAAAGCAAAAAAATTTGAGTGGTTGTTCAAAATTGTTCTGGAGAGTGTAAACCTGCTGCAGGTTATCACCTTCAACCACAAACAAATGTGAGCAATGTGTACAAGGTGCCAGATGTTCCCCTTCAGGTGCTCCAGATGAGGGAAAGACAGGATTTCACCAAGTGCTCTTTACACCTGGAGGCTGAAGATGTTATTAATCATCTCAAGCACAGCGTGTGCCACAAGTGAGAAGGACAGGTATTATTCTCAGGAGGGATTTGGGTGGTTCATCCTGTCAGCAAGGATGTGCAAAGTGTGTAAGAAAATGGTAATGCCACACTATTTAGGAGAGAGAGTAACTCAGATGTGGGGAAGCACCTGAATTACAAATCTCTATTTCACCATAACTATAGGCCAGTGAACAACATATGAAACTTCCTACTAAAGCCCAGCTCATAAATATAAGTGAATGGATAAAATAACCAAAACCACAACTAAATTTCTCCAAGGTTCACAATAAAATATGTCAATCAGTGAATTTATTACTACTATTAAAAAAAAAATCTTTAAAAAATGTTACCACTTTTCACCTAGAGGCACTCTATCCTACCTTCTCTACCTCTTTTAACCTATTAGAGTTAATATTGAAAGTTCTGGTTATCTAAACAGAGATAGTCATCCGTAAGATGCTAAAACTGACTGCATGAAGTCCTTACATTTTGTCTTAAGTAAGCAAAAGGAAATTAACTCTTCAAGATGTAGGATTTTTGCATTAAATTTCTGTATTTGAATAATGCTCAACACCATGACTGTCCAAGCTGCAGACAGTGTAATCCATGTAATTTGGTTGCATATATCTACTTGAATGTATGAAAAACAAATCCTGTACATCAAAACCCTGTGCTAATGCCCCTCAGGAGCTCCAATAGACTATCAATCCCATCTCCACTTGTATCTTAGAATTCATTTCAATACTCAGAAATTGAGAAGTTAACAAAGAAGGTCCATAGCTGTAAGACCTGGCTAAATTAGCAGAGTCTTTGCATAAAATGTGCTATCTTAGAAATCATTAGAAAAGAAAACTTAAGAGCTACATTTTCACAGACTAAGGTGTATCCTCTCAACACTCAAGGTTATTTTCAGAGGAACGATTTGATGTAACATTATTCTTCAGTCTTCCCTGGCAGATATTTTATCATGTAAGCTTCTAATCCAGYCTCATGGATTGGCAAGCAAATGTTAAGCATGCTGTTACCTTTTGAGGTTTAACCTATAAGGCCTAGTATTAAGAATTTTTGTGTCCTTCAGGACCATTTACCTTTTGTCAGACATCTTCTGAAAACGTGAAAAAGTGATGGCAGAAGTTCCAAACCWAGACTGTGTTTACTTCTCCTTCTGCAACTAATCAGTCTATAGATTAGTCATAAACTGTAGGGGATCCTCTGTCACTCCAGAAATCTGCATGTCCTGGAATGTCTTTGRTAGATTTTTAATTATAAAAATTAACCAAACTTAAGATTTCTGAATTTTTACTTACTGAACTAATGTGGGTTAAATGGTAGCCACCTGCCTTTTTGTGGGAGGTTGCCTTTTCWTTCCATTCATGAAGATATATTGCCYTCCTGTTGTACTCTTGCAGAAACTATATTTGGCCAGTGGGTCACAGCTAAACACTATATTCAAGATACAAAATCCAGGGAAAAATATCCATCCATCCATCACACAACAAAATTTCTGTATCAGATCAGAAATCCAACTGTTCTGACTTCCATATCCCATACTTGCTGGTGTCACTTGCTTCCAAGAAAAGCATAAAGAATTCTTGCAGAGCAGCTACAGAATAACAAACCATCAAATTAATCTCTCCTCTTGATTTGACATTGCCAAAGTTTTGTTTGTATACAATTGTATATAATTCCTTCCAAACCTTGTTTCTTGTTGTGCTGTATTGTAAATGTTTTGATAGCTGTACTTTACTTCCAAGACTATCAGTTATAGTCTGTGAAAAGTTTATCATTCTTCAGTATGTTTTTTTCTTCCTGAAATTTTAAGAAGAATATTTTGGGAAGCAAATAAAATATAAATTCAGCATATCAAAAACTGTCTATGACAAAATGTCATTAGTAGCCCTTCCTGCACGCCCTGAGTATATAGCTGAACAGAATGGAAGTGGGGAATTTTGAACACTGAATGTTACTACATTTAGCAGAGTAATTCATTAACTAAGAGCCTACATTCAGTAATTTATTGTATTGATTGTTGTATAAAAATTGATTGTATAATCAATCTTTAAATGTGTTTCTAGAATGCTTAGAGCATTAACACTTTAAGAGTAGAAAGGGGAAAATATGAATATTTTTATTTTTTTATTATATCAGATGATTCTCTGTAATAACATAACATTAAACTACCCACTAAAAGTCACAGGTAGGTATCCTTTCAACTGCTTCTCTTCTATTGTAACAAGCAGAGCTAACATGTTGGTTTTAACTCCACTATAGTTATCCACCTCAGTTATATTTCAGTGGGCACTCTAAAGAGAGCTCCCTCCTGCCACTTACACTAAAGATGTTGGGCTCTATGATGTCATTTTTAACCTAGTTAGATCTAAAAATTCTTATTTTCTCAGTTGCAATACTCTTTTACATTGACTTTGTGGAGAGGAGTGAGTAAATTTGGTATACAGGCACGTCAAACACCATAAAATTTGTTGAAAGAAAATTCAATTCTTTCAAATTCCCCTGCATTAAATACAGAATAAATTTATGTACCAAGTGAAGGGATAAAAAAAATTAATTAGTTGCAAAGTACAATAGTGTATATCTACATTTCCGTGTAAAAGTGAAGCACGCATTGACCCGGCTAATGTGCTTTTTGGACTATCAGCCAAAGAATTGATTAAAGCTCTCAGAATTACACACCCACACCTTTCAAACAGACTCCTTACCTAGAAGTTTTACCGTTAATTTTGGTCAAAGGAACRTTTGGGCCAAGGACTCACA
Source organism: Mixornis gularis (assembly GCA_003546035.1). Classification (NCBI taxonomy): domain Eukaryota; kingdom Metazoa; phylum Chordata; class Aves; order Passeriformes; family Timaliidae; genus Mixornis; species Mixornis gularis. The sequence goes on from QVAJ01000104.1 coordinate 1,834,819, forward strand.
CAGCAGGCAGATAATTTGATACGTGAGAGAAAGGAAAGGGTGTAATATTCACAGCAGAATATCCTCTCCTAGAACTGCAGACCTCAAAGGTAAAGAACCTTGAGCTCCTGATAATCATCTTGGGTCTGATCTGAATGAGCCTCATAGTTTAAAATTGTTAGAAGCTGCGAAAACATATGGACAGACATATTAAAGAGACACTATACACCGAGACCTTGACATTTTTGTGGACTGTATTGCAAACCTTTACTATTTTAAGATAAAAACGAATTAAATTTCAGATGGGTTTTCCTGCATTCAGAAAGAAATCTGAATCATCTGAAGTAGTTAGAGACAGGAATGAAGTGAAGAGGGTGAGTCACTGCAATRGCATAATGGTTAACAACTGTCATTTTGGAGCTCTGAAGATCCCAGTGATAGCAATCTGAGTGCTACTTGGTTTTTCTTTCAACATAAACAGACGGGACACARTACAACATGCTTGGATTTACTCTTGTGAAATCACAGTTTCTCYCTTTAGAAACCTTTTTCCATTGGATGAGTTTTCTTTCTGTTCACATGCTTTGTCCTTTTTTTTTTTAGGTTGGTTCATTGAATTTTTAAATGTTTTTTCATCAAATTCCATTCTTTTCCTCATTAATACTACAATGCTTTAAACAACCTACTGATCTTCTAACCTGGCCTCTACTTATTCTAACCTTTTTTTATTTTTTTTTGGCACGCTCCTGAGGTTAAAATGAAGCTTTAAAGAAAGAGTTTAGAAAAGCAAGGAATCTACAAAAGAGCCCACAAGAAACAAAGAAAGAAAGTCCCACTTTAACCATGGTACCCACAGAAACCAAGAGTATGCAAAGTAGAGACTGGAGAGGAGCAAGTTCCATTCCTTTTTTCTCCCCTAGTGATTCTTAGAGGTTCTACATTTGAGATGTCCCTTCTCCTATTTCTAAAGTTTAACATTCACACCCTCTTCTCAATCTCTGAAAAAAACCCTCTTATTTCATAGAAAACTGTTAYTCCTCATTTCAGAGTAAAACTTCTCCCTTCCACAAGTGTGAACAGTACTTAGGTGGCCTGCCAGAAAAGTTCTAAGTGAAGTAGATTTGCACCCACTAGTAAAAAGGGAAAAACACTCATAATAGCTTGGTGATTTCTATTTTCTCTAGTGAACATATTCTCCTTCAAGTCCAAAGAATACCTATTTATSTATATAATTTGCTCTAAGCTGTGATTGCTTCAACAGTAGATCATGAGATCTTTCATCWCTAAAAGGAAAGCAGATGAATTCTGAACAGTTTCTGCCTTGCCTTGTGACACAGAAATTGTTTTCCTCAAGAATTCTAAGATATTATTTTTATGATTAAACAAAAAACCTCACCTTTTTTATTATTATTATTCATGGTATTAAGCATTCTTGATAGTCTCCAAATTTACCCAACAAAACACTGGGATTCCTGATAGAATTTTCAAAACAAATTTTATCCAATGATTACATAAAATGACTGAAAGTTAAACATGAGGGTGGAATCAATCACCCACACAGGCCAATGGGTCAATTCCATTGATCTTAGGGGAGTAGGATATACTCTAAAWATCGGCTTTTTAGGAAAAAAAGAATTTAGCTTATGAGAAGATTAATTAGATTTTAGAATAAAATGAATGGATAGAAGCAATAACTTCTTCTTCGAAAAAAGCAGATATTCTCCTTTACATGTGAATTTTTCGTGGTGAAAATGCTTAAATACATTTCCATGAATAAATTATGGCCTCACTGAAGCAGTAGATTAGATGTAAAAAAAGAAAAACTGAGTCCCTATGGACAGATAAATGTTTACATTGCAGAAAAACTGCATGTCTGGTACAGTAGTATTTCCTTATCAAGTTGAGATTGGTAAATTGTTGCCTCATTTGGTGATATTTTTATCCCCTCCCATGTTCCCTCCTGTTTGACTTTGTCTTCTAGAAACTGTAGCTACATTGCCCATTTTAAGATTATGTTAAGACACCCAAAACTGACAGGACTTAAGCATAACTATTCTGTATAGCTACACTCTCAAAATAATTCCAAATATTTATAATTTTAGATTTTAAAAATAGTGCCATTGCTCACAGCACTGATGTTTTACAGAAGAACCTTTCAAGTGAAGTAGATTTTTACAATTAACATGAATTAATAGGAACAATTACGCCCTCTGAACTCATTTGTGGAACAGCCCCTAGTGGCAAACAAGAATTAGAATGCATGACTGTATTAAACAAGAATTCCCATTTAGCCTTKTTTTGCTCCGCCTATTTTAGGACTTATCTATTTTTATAGCTGTTTAAAAATAAACACCGCTTGTTTACTATAATAGAGAAAAAATAGAGCAACCCAAAATAAAACAAAGATAATAAAAAAGGCTGGATAGTTTGTATTTAAAAGGGTAACTCTGGCATGCCAATATCTGTAGAGCTGGGTTTTCTTTTCCAAATTCCAACTGGCTGTGCTGGAGAAGCATATCAATGTAGCATCTTAGGGAGGATTACTCAGAGCCATTGAAATCACACCAGGCAGGACAAGAGAACCAACCAACCATCCATCCATCAGATATTTGCACTCTGGATATCTACTCATGTATATCATATTATCTACTTATATATCAACCTCTGGTTGCTTTTTATACTTGTAGAGGTGTATGTAATTCAGGCTGCCCACCAGACAGCTGGGATTTGAGTTTTCTTTTCCTTCACTTAATTTCTAAGCATCACTGGCTGTATTCTCATCAGCTTTTGTGATYAGAGGGACCAGGATTGGTCTCTGGTTTTGGCAAAGGACTCAGGTTTATTTCTTTGCACACATATTATTTTTTGGTCCCCTCTTTCCATTCAAGGCTGTTATAGACCACTTAGACTCCAAAATGTTATATTGTAGTTTCATGATGAAATATTTAATGTTCTGTGATTATTACTGCAATTTTATTTTACTAGTTATACCTTTTTTTTTTTTTGGTAGCAATTTGCAACTGTGAGTATGACAAGATTTCTGCATATCCAAATGTCTGCAGAAAACAAGAGGACTATGTGGGGGGAGGAAGGCCTGAATTCCAAAGACAAGTACCACAACAAATAAAATGGGAAAAGAKATTGTAAACATCTCATTTTCCCTTGGTTCATGCCTGCACAGCACTTATGCATAATGCTAATATGAATCACGTTAATGCATATGTGTTTGTAAGACCAGCCCTTTGGAAAAATGCAACATTCCTAATGGTCTGTTATGTGAAATGAGCTCACCACAAAAATACTTCAGCTGCTTTGAGCTTAAGGAGGAATGGCCAGAGCATGGCTTTGATAAGATAGTTCTGAAAAGATGACTAATCACCACCAACACCAATCTTTATTCTTAGTTGGATTAAATGAGTTGCTACCTGCTTCCAGCCCTTCCTGAGTTCAAKAACTCTTTTTTCACTTAAGGTCTGGGACTTTCCACAGATATCACAGATCCATTACATTTGCATTATTTTTCCTTTCTTGCATGCCAAATAAATGGAAATTTGGACTCATATTTATATAATACCTCCCTCAGCTGTCATTTATGAGCCTTTTTAAAAAGACCTGTGTATGTTTGCTTTGAAATCATTATTTTCTTCTAAACTCCCATTAGGCTTTCCATCAGATCAATTTATCGTAATTTTCATTTTTGTCAAAGCTATGCCTGTTTGATCATCCTTTAGAAAATTCATGTTGATGTAACTTTGACCATTTTTTTACAAACTTAGATAGTGGCAAGTGTTGAAAACCTAACCCATTCCACCACTTTTGTATCCTGTCATTTGATGAACTTGCATAAGGAGTTGCTACAGATTGTATTTACCAATGTTCCCATTTAGTCTAAAAATTGTCATTCTAGTATCATTTACTTATTTTTACATCTGCTTTCCCTTCACTCTGTGTCTCCTCAGCACTGTCTGTATTCTACACTTGCAGAAAGGTTGTGAGGCCTGCCAAAGTCTGAACRAGAAGGCAATGACATTAGCCTTCTACATTTATGGTTCTTTGGGAAAGTTGAGAAATTCAGTTTATTTTAATCACAGCTGCTTAATTCTGATACAGGATCAAACAGCTACACAGAGTGACAGAGACACGTAGAGAAGACATGAATCTGCAGGTACCTGTACCCATCTGACTGGCTGTCCTGGTCATGGCTGCACAGTCCTGCTGCCTCTCAACTCTCCAAACCCTTGCTGACAAGGCGTGAGCCTTTCTTGACTTGGTTCAACATGCAACCAGCTTGTGAGAAATCTCAGAGGAGGGATTTCTTGGAATTTGGGATGAGAGTAGAAGCGCAGCAGCCAAGAGTCAGACTGACCTAGCTTTCAAAACCTTGCATTTTACATGTGAAGAGGCTGTGTGAGGTCAGCCCTGTGCTGTCTGTCAGCTGGAAGTRAAGCACCACCAACCCACAAAGTGAACAGATCTCATGGGTTCTCCATATCTAGCTCTGTATAAAACCAAAATGATTCCGTTTAAGTCACTCATAGTTTTTAATTTTTATTTCATAATACGTTCTGCATCCCATAAATAGTGCTCCTACCATTTATAATGTGTCGCAACAGAACTCTGCAGAAAGAATTTTAAGCAAGAGAAGATTTTGATGCTTGTGGTATTTTGCAATCTCCACTGACTTTAATGACATTGTGTTGTTTCTTAGCAGCATTTGAGTTATGTAAAGAATGCATTTCTGCATCTTATTCTTCCTATTTTATTACAAGCAGCCAGTGGATGCAAAAGGCACTCTCTCTTGACCAGGGAACTAATTGTTATTGATGAACTACTGGGGGAAGCCAAATTCAGGGCTGGATTATTCTCAGAAGTACTTAACCAGCCTTTTTTTCTTTCRTTCCTTAAATATCTCAAATCTTCCGTCACTTTCTGATGATTATTCCACCATCACTAAAAGAACTCAAACCAGTGCTCTGAAAGGCTCTACAAAAATCAGAAGTTTTTCATTTCATCCTGAGATAAATAATTGATTATGGATGCTCACAGTACTTCCATAGCACTCATTTTATCCTTTGAGCTACCACAAAAGAATTTTCAAATTTGGGGGTTTGGCTGACCTTGTGAAGTTTAAAAGTTGATCCCATTTCTCCTCTCGTCATCCCTTTGACAAACTGCACTCCAAGAAGCATAGTAATGGTGTGATAATGCCAAGGAAGCAATCAAGAAAGTACAGTAGAATTTTTCCAAACCAGCACAAACCAAACTAATCTGGAAATGAAGCTAGTTTAAATTAAAGAAATTTTTCTTCCATGCAGCTGTGTTAGGGTAGAGGGTCACATTTTTGTAAAGAAACACTTTGTGCATAAATCCCAGCTTTGTCAACCGTCTCTAACCTACAAACATCAACACCATAAACATGCAAAATTAACTCAGTGAACATCAAAAGTGTATATTTCATTTTCTTAACAGTTTTTCAAATTCTTTCTCCATCCAGATCTTCTCACAGAACAAGCAAGCTTTTTAAAAACAAAAACCTCTTTTGAATCTAAGATTTTCTCTTTTATCAAGTTTAAATAAAACAACAAAAAACTCCCCATGTCCTCAGCTAAAGTCAGGTTTAAAGGCCAATTTGAAACACATGTCCTTCCATGGTGCTCCTCACACTGATGCTTTAGTTTCTAAGGGCTGTCTGGAGATATCTTCTCCTGTTTCAGAGAAACAGGATTTCACATTATGTCTGTGTGGTATTTGCTTTGCATTTTGAAGAGAGGCCTGACTAAGGAGAATTCCATCAGAACTGTTCCAGCAATGCACAGCATTACTGTGCTGCCCTTTGCCAAACTGAAGCCAGCCATGCTGACCACTGGAGAACATCTGCAGGCTGATCCCTGCTCTGGGGAAGTAACAGCACTCCTCCCACCCGTGCCAGGACAAAATGCAGGAGTGAGCAAGGGGCTCGCTGCAAACCCTCATCCAGGGTCACCCAGGTCACAGCCCTGCCTGCTCTCCTTGCAGAGCTGAAGAGGGGACAGCTCCCACAGGGAGTGGTGAGGAAAAAAGTGGTGGTCAAAGGTTAGTGCCTGGAACTCTTCTCAATGTGATGTGGATGTACAGAAGTTTTATGGAGCTTCCTTGGCAAAGGCCAGGCAGCTGTGCTCACATCCCCTCCTTCCCTTAGCTAAGGCTTATTTTGATTTTTTTCTGATGACCTGTAAGAGTGACTTACAATATCAGTTTTCAGCTTACAGTCAAAGTAGGATAATTCAAAGAGCAAATACCAGCAGTTTTACTTTATACTGGCCCACACCTAATCACTTTGTCATAGCAATCAACCAGAAATGTTTCAGCCAAGAACTTCAGGCCCAAACCTGTTGGCTTAAGCTACTTCAAAGGTGATTTACACTTGTTTTTAGACAATGACTTCTGAAAAAACTTGTGCTTCCTAACATGATTGTTCTTTGAAAATATACTCCAGCCTGCATCACGTTTGCACTGAGTTCCAATGGATTGATTAATAGGTGGCGAGTGATGCCTGGCCACAGCAGCCAATGGCTGTGCAGAGCTGCAAGTTAAACCTGAAGGGTCTTGTTAAACAGAATTYTAATCATTAGCCAACTGTCTCAGAAGCTTTAATTTACATAAATTAGAATTATCCATATAGCACTGCACAGTTTGTTGAACACTTAACTCTTTATATCAAGGATATTTTCCTGACAATGTAGCAGTGGAAACAMAATGTATTTACTATGCTGAGGCAGAAGTACAGGTACTGCCCTGGATGCAGGCTCACAAACACATACACACACCTCAGACCACACTGGTAACGTCATCTTGGTCACATTTACACCTGGYGTGTCACCACACAGTTTCACTCTTGGAGGTTTGTACAGTTCTAGCTACTTAAGTAGAAATCATCCAARACCAAACTCTCTCTCTCTCAGTAGCATGGAAGCATAATAAGGAACAATCTTGGATGAAACACTTTTTTCACTTCTGAAAACGACGCAAAGGAGAGGAATAATTCTTATTCTTTGAAAGGCTTTCATGTCACCAGACTAAGGAATAAAGCTTGGAAATYTGACAGGACATGGACTAACATATTTCGCTTTTCTTGTGGAAACCCACTAAAGCTTGCTGAACACAGAAACATTTCAAACACTAAGCCTGCACATGCTTATCAGGGTTTGCTTCGTTGTCATTACTCCAGAGACTCCATCTGTTCTGGAATCTGGCCAAGGATTCAATAGGGATGCTCTGCAACCACTGGAGCTGTGGGTTGCACTGGTCTCTGCAAAGTCATGGCACTGAAATTAGATTCTTTCACTCCTGTATTTTCAGTTATTCATATTAGTCATTGAACTGCTATTCCAAATAATTTGTTTTAATCCTTATTAAACCATTATCAACACCCCTGCAAGCAACAAGGTTCTCAGCATGGCCTGATTACCTTAAGCTGTGCAAAATCTAATGAGGAGGGTTCCCATGTGCTTGAAAGTCCCTGTTGCACCATGAAAACATGAACTACTGAAAGCATAAGCGTGGCCCTTGACGGTTCTGTGCTCTCTTCTTCAGGAAAGCATGGGAAGATTTACAGAGACCATCTGGACCTAGTTTTGCTCTTATCAACAGCAGAGGYTTGTGGGATTTTTTTTCTTTCTTTCCAGTTCTGAGTGACTCATCCACGAATGTTGTTTAGCCACAGCTTTTTGTCTTTGCCAGAATGTGTTTCCATTGAGCACTGCATGAATGGGGGGGCAGTGGGATGGAAGAAGAGCTTAATTTCATCTCCAGCAAAAAAAACTTCACTGTTTTAATGATAGTTATATCAAAACACCTTCATTTAGCTCTTCTAAATAATATTTGCCCAGGTTTCAAAAGCAGTGGAGATCATTCAGGAAATACAGAAACGTGTCAAGAAAGAATTAGGTCAAGCAAAGTTACTTAAGTAACAGGGACTTCACTTTACTGAGAAATTTTTTTGGGGAGAATTCATTAGGAAAAAGGAGTGGATTCATTTTTAAATTCCAATGCCTTGATGAGGTCACACTTGAGGAGAGTCACAGGAAGAAAGTTTTGGATGAAAATGCACAGGAAAGGAAGGAGAATTTAAAAATTAAATAAAAAGTGACCAAGTTAAAGTTAGAAGGCATTTGCTCAGTAGAAAATACTAAATACTGTATTAATGRAAAAAGTTTCCTATCCTCACACACAGGAAGTCAAAATGGCTCTTCATCTATGGATGATCCGATTTAAGTCTCTTCTCAAGGCTGAAGCATCTCCATAGTAAATAAAATATCTTTTGCAAAAATAACAGTAAAGAGGTAGAAGATGGAAAAAAAAAATTAAGGCAATTTATGCTCTATCTCATGTAGGACCTACATAAAAGGCTAGAAACATACTCTAAATGATTACCAAAATTTGTAAATAATAATTACTGATGTTATAAAAACYAGTTACTATGCAAAACATTGCAATGAAAGGAAAGTTTGAAGCACTTAAGAATTTTCGCAGTGAGAGATGAAGAAATCACTCATTCCTACAATGTATCATTTTGGTTTGTTCTGAAAATGGGGCCATTCATGTGCAGAGACAGGATGTAGCACCCTCAGCAGAGGTTTATTCAGGGTAAATCCCTCAGCTACCAATGTTTGACTATACTGTTAGAGCAGCAAACTACCCAGGGAACACTGTGAGTAATTCCACACAGCTGAACAGTTGATCCAAAACTTGTATTGTTTGCATTTAAAAAATAATTAATAAAAATCCCACAGGACATACAAGATTTTTCTTGCCAAGCTTGACAGCAAACACAAGTCAATGCTACCTGGCCAAGATATTCCAAACTACTTGATCATTTCAGTTTTCAAAGCTGATGTGAAAGAAAGACATAATTTACAGGAGCTGCTTCTTACCAATCTCCTTAAGATCAAATTGCATAAGACATGAACTTAATTTTCCTTTTTTCCTGTATTTTCACACACGCACACAACACACCACAAAAAACCCAACCCAACCAACCAGCCAAAAAACGACAACCAAAAAACCCAACAAAAACATGCCTGAATGCTTTGCAGCAGTCATGGAACTATTTTGGAGAAAACTGAAATTAAGTCAGCCATTTGATTCAGAAGTTTGAAWATCAACACCTTTCTGAACAATTCCCACTACTATTATCATAACATTTGCATTGTGATATAAAACATGATACATTATGAGAGAAAAATCACTCTACAGGGTAAAGTAGAATTCTTTTAAGCCAGATATCCCTGTATACTTGACGTTTTTGTGCTTCTAAAGGGAGTTTCCAACTAACAGATGGCAATAATTTAATAACAGGCATGTGACTGGGCAGATGAAAGGAGCTGTATCTGCAGTCGACAAAGGATCCTATGAAACTACAACTTCTGTGCCTGGGAAGAGCTCTGCCCYGCACCAGCCCTGCTTGCCTGACTGTCCCTGCTGTCAGTCACTTTGTGTCATCTCCAGGACCTCATTTAGCTTGGCATGTACTGGGGACACATCTTGGAAACTCTGGAGAGCTGCCTGTTCCTCTTGGCAAACTTTATGCTACCACTACCACCGAAATAAGAAACATGCTGTTTAAATTACATACACACAGAGAAAAATTGGTGGGACTGAACTGATCACGCTGCTGGGAGTAGGTCTGAGAACACAGTTTTGGAGACAAGAGCTTTACTGGTGACTGAACCTCTGGGAACTGCAAAGTGGTCTGCACAGAGAAGTGCTATTCAGGAGAAGTGTTGCATTTTTTGAGATTATGAGGTCCCTTTAAATTAATTAGGACCGGACCCACTGACACTGGAAGGGTCAGAACCCTCTCTTGCTGTAGCAGCTGTTCCTAGGAATGACTTGTTATTCTGTATCAGCTGCGTGATGACTCTGCCTGGGTCACACGTTTTTCTAGTCCAAGGGCTCTGGCCTAAACACTGCAGCTGGCTTTGAGAACACTTCATCTCCTACCGCAATCACAGAGAAGGAAAATTGTCCTCACTTTGGCTGATGCCTGTAAAACGTTGGTTCCAGATAACTTCCCTTGCTTGGATAAAAAATTGTGCTTTGCTTTTACAAAATTTGTTTAGAGATGTACAAAATTTGTCAGGGAAAAAACCACAATGTCCTGCAGCTCTACTTGTACACAGCATCACTTTGAGGCCTCCCTCATTTTGGGACACGGATCTCGTGCAGGTATGGACAGGCTGCATGAGTATCCATAAGTACACAGAATTCACCTCAGGCATTTTCAGGAGGTAAAACTCCAGTTGTGGTGAAAAAGCACAAATAGATAGTRTTGCTCAGCCCCTGTGGTGGCCAAATGCACAGAGATGGTTGAATTGTTTTAGTTTCTCCCTGTTTCCATAATTCATCTTTTCTACTTCTGACATCTYCATCCACAGTTTTCTGGAGAGATTTTCTTTTTTATTTATTATATATGCTATTGTTCTATAGAAAGATTATGATTAGATTTGTCATTCTTACAAAATCATATATTTTGGTATAATTTTAGATGACCCATATTTACATAGCCTTTTTGTAGCTTGTACAATTGTACAAGTAATATGCAAACTTTAAAAAAAAAAAATTTGTTTCCCTGCCGTTGGCTGCTTTGTAAGGAATATTTGTCAGTATTTTTTGACATGAAGTGTTACAGTGAGGCCACATTTTCCTTTTAGAAAATGTTATTTTCAGACCAGTTTCGATCATATTCTACAGATGAGGTTTATATAACTACACTATTMATTTTAGAGGTAGGTAAACAAGAAAGTTGAAGCTCACTTTGTCTACCCATGCCAGATATTGTCGTAAAATATTTTATATGTGCATACAAGTGATATGTTTTTGACAGAATGGCTACTCAAAGAAAGACAATCTGCCTTGGCCTTTGAGCAACAGCTACATTAAGGGGTTTCAGAGATTTTATTTTCACCAATTGACTCATCAGAAAACCACCATTCCATCTGACTGACCAGCCAACATAAAGGAAGCTGTTTTTTTTTTAAATCTAACATACCCTTTTCCATAAAACAGTACTAAATTATTTAAGTCCCAATAAAAAATGATACTTTAGGTGCTTCTCTCTATATGTTCCTGATGAGAACCACTACAAAGTCTCTTGCAGCTGAAATACAAACTCTAAATGCTTTCATTGCTGCTGCTGACTCACCATGGAATGGCTCCCAAGAGGAACAACTGAAACACAGGGAATCAGGAGTGGGCAGGGCAATCAGGAAAGATCACGGTCAGGATGCGATTCCTGTACTCCGTGTACTCTCACATTAAAAGGAAGACAATATTTTACTAGCTGCAAGCACCTTGCCAACAGATCCTTTGTAACATTTTGTGGTACTGCTTAGAAAACTGCTTGACTACAAAGCTTGTGCTTTATCCCACAGGCATAAATCCTAAGGCCTCAGGCAAGTATTTGCTACTTTTGGCAAATCTGTAGTGGTTTGAAACAAGAGGTTCACAAAACAGTCTTGTGAGATTCAGAACATGTTTGAAAATGCAARCAGCTGATTAATTGGCAAGTGTCCTCCCTGCACAGGTTGTTCTTCTGGATGAAAGTCAGCCACTGTGCCAAATCCCACCCAAGGCATGTCCTGCAAGGGTGCTCCATCCTCCCACTGTGTTCTCAGGCATCACTTGACCACCATCATTTGGTGTCTGCACAAAACAGTGCAGACAGAAAGGCTGCAGTTGCATCAGTCTTCAATGACCTCACCAGTATACAAGAATATTGGAGAAAAAGAAGTTAAATTCTCCTCGTTTAAAATGTATTTGTAATGGTTATCAGCACGTTCTTAAATCTGCTCATTGTAGTTGAACCTAAGAAATCAGACAGRAGAACTCTCTTTGTCAATTATTTATGCTTATTATTCCCACAGTGATGAAATTCTGCAGACCTTCAATTATTGGGCTAGATCCAATTTAGGCAAATTATAACCAGCAGACTGTTATCACCAGAGATGGACACAATGACTTCTTCATGTTGTTACTCCATGCAAGAGTTGGAGCATCAGGTTCATTCTGGAGAATATAAATACCTTCTCCTGTGGTCCACTGCCCAGCCCAGTGAAAAAACAGACATAAAATCWATTTGTGCATATTATGTAGGGATGCAGATTTTGTGGCTTAGTAGGAGCAGAGAATTTTTGGGGTAAAGTGGCTTTATATTTAAATTTWTATTTAATCCCTGAAGATTTTCAAAATTCAGAAAAAACGATGAGTTAGTTCCAAAACTAGATGTTTAAAAATACAAATAAAAATTAATTACACCTTAATTTAGAAAGGAAATTCACAAATATACACATTTTCCTCTTTAACTTTGCCCATATTTAGGGCTCCAGGTCATTAGATTAGTTAGGACCACATTACTGTGGCTTGAAAATGTACAAGTACAGATCTTAGAAGAAAAAGAGGGTGATGACATAGGAGATGGATAACATCATACCATATTCTGAGACCTTCAAAGAAATAAAATTTTAAGTGCTGAACCTTACATGAGTAAAAATTGCTGCTGGCACAGACAGAACACAAGAAGTGAAATACCAATACCATCCTGAAGAACTCACAGCATAGATTCATTTAACTGAGGATTCCAATGTAAGTGAACAATATCACTTTGGAAAAAATACTGCAATGTCCATTCTGCACAAATCTGAGACACAGAAACAATTCAAATCTTCCCAAATATTTCAATTATATTTTTTTCCTCTACAATCCTTTTGTTTTGTTTCTTGGAGAATGCATCCCCTACAGCAGTAACTACACAATTAGAAGGTGCTTTCAAGATCTTTTGGAAAACTGTG
>QVAJ01000104.1:1847691-1857885 GCA_003546035.1 Mixornis gularis
AGACAGCCCATTACATCAAAAGGGAAAGTCTGAAGCAAGGAGGTGAATTCCCTAAAGAGTTACTGGAAAACACACAAGCCAGCCATATGCCCATTTGGGATGTGCAAGGGTTTGCAGTGCTTTCACTGCCAGAAAGGGAGTATCTGACAGAACGAATGAGGTGTTCCCTAGCAAAGACAACCACAGTTAATCACTAAAATATTTTCCYGACTATGAAATAATAATGTGGTTTTAAAATATCCAGCTGATAATGGTAATAACAGCTTTCTATTTGGGATATGCAGGTTTTTCATGGGAACAAGCAGAATAATTCTGCATAGATCTTTAACTTTATAGTGCAGATATATATTTATATATAAATATAAATATATAAATATATATAGCAGCTTCACAGGAATACATAAAGATTGCTTAAAATTTTTGGAAAAATGATCCATATTTAAGATCCTGTAAGCTCACAAGAAGATGTCAAAAGATATCTTGACTGGGCAAAATTTTTTCTACATCATGGTCTGAGCAAACAGAATGTGCTGCCTTCAGACACAGAAGGCATAAAACTGCCAATAGCAATTTAGTCTTTTATACACTCAATACCACCCCAGTTGTATCTTGTTATTCCTCTTATTGGCATCCTTGCCATTTGCCTTCTATTCCTTTCCTTTTCCATCCCCAAAGCCTGACCTGGCCCTAATGGTTTTAGCGAGAGCTTTGCCACTGAATTCAGTAACCACCTGTTTTTTCCCTTTAGAATCCTTAAGAATTTTAGCAACATCTTTTAGTACTACTGTTTCTAGTAACTTTTACTGCCCAGCTTACATTTCCCATTCCCAGGATCATAATTCTGGTGGAATCAAGGAATCTTCCCCCTTTCTCTTTCCCTGCATACTGTACATATTCTTCAATCTTCACACATTTCCCACTGTCTTAACTGTGTCAATCTCAGCCCATTTGTAGCTATCTTTCTCTCTGATAATAGATGATTTTTCTCTGTCTCACTGAAAGGCTTCGCAGAATGTCCAACGTGCAACTAATAACTTGTTTTTCTGTCTCAACATAGCTGACATTTGTCTTTGTCTAAATCCATCTCCCTAATGTGTTTGAGATTCAGAGTTAAGCTCCTTCTGCTTGTTTACAGAGCAGGTGGAACATGTTGCTTTTTCATCACAGCATTTATTAAATCCTTACATTAATCTAGCAGTTTACAGTTCCAGGTTGTTTACATTTCACATTAACCATCTTATTTGACATGTTTTTTTTAAAGTCTTTATTGTTTTTCTTAATCTGGTCTTTATTTCGGCAGCTCTTCTATAAAAACTCATTGCAAGGTACTGTGAAATTTTGTTTGGTTTTGACTGTGTCTCAGCAGCTCAGCATCCCATTGGATACATTCATAGGAATTATTACAGCATTGCAGATGAGCTTCATTCTCTTAAACATAACCCCCTTCACTGAGGTAACATTATGTTCTTTTACCATGTCTTAATTATGCACCCCTTAGTCTTTATTTCTGACTGCTGAAAATGACCTGTCTGATAAATACTGGAAGTATACAGGAAAAAAGATAACATGCAAGTCTTCCTGTTTCYTTCCCCATGTTAATTCTCACATTCAATCCTTTGGGGAATACTGGGGTTTCTTTCTATTTATGTTGTCATCTGCTGGGAACAAAGGACAGTTAGACTTGCTATTTAGAAAAGTCAATAAATTTATGAAACTGCAGTATTAAAGCTTCTCTCCATTCATACCATGATGGTTTCAGCTCTCCACAAAGCCCACAGGAATAGCTGGYGCATTTTCCCAGTGAAACCCTGGGCTTTGAAGTCTTGAACTTGGCTTTTATTTTAGGGCTGCAGAACATCATTTTACATTTGTTCAAACAAATTCTAAAATTTTTAYCATCTTGGCAACCATTCCCTCTGAACAGCAATTTTCAGAATGGGTGCTTAAGTTTAGATGCATTAAAAAATAAAAATTAAAAAAACTAAGGATAAACTTGCTCTTTTTGCAATGCTTGACTAATTTGTAGCTGATATATTTCTTGACAAAAACCATAGTTTGCTTGATGTTAAAGACAACACTTCTACAGAAAATTAAATTGAATATTTTCAACAAAATTGGAGCTAGGGGAAAGACCCTGGGCATTCCTAAGAAACACAAGAGGAGGAGGAACCATATACTCAGTACTTCCAGCATGGAACAAGACAAGCTACAACTTACTAAAGCATTTCAAGCAAAAAATTTGGTGCAAATCATAAGTGATGGAATTTATAAAATCCYTGCATCCTATACTCATTAGGAAAGGACTATGCCACTAAGTCATTGACAAAAGAGATAGAGAACCTGCTCCCCTTAATTAACAAATATTAGAAAAATGCCTAAGCCGTGTAACAGCTTGATTTACACAACAGCCTTGATATTATCTGGCCTCATGCAGGAATAATTCCATATCAAAAACCTACTTAAATTGTGATTATGTTCTCCCCATTTCCCAGCATGCTGAAGCTGTTTGCAGAGTCAGTATGGTAAGGGAATATCACAGAACAATCATATTCACTTCAGTAAGAGCTGTCAGCAACAAGTTCCAATACAAAAACCCTGTAAATTGCATCAACAGAAATCTGCATCTGCCTGAAGACCACCTGGCAGCAGCATCACTTGGCAGCAGACAGCTTCTGCCCAAAGCTGCTGGCCAAAGCCAGGCTCTGACAGCCACTTCAAGTAAGGGCAAGAGGTTTCATGTCTGTATTTGCTTGTGTTGCCATCCCTGTGCTTGCCATAGCAAGCCTTATAGATGTGTTTTAAACCCATCTCCGGCCTGTGAGATGCTCTGTGCAGAGCCTTCAAAAAAGGCTCAGAATATGTGAAATGCTGTTTAAGTGGCTACCTAAGCCCATGCTGGGTTGTCTCTCGGTAAGGAGACTTGAAGTATTCTGCAAACAACAGTGCCAGTGTTGATTTCAAGGTATGTCTATACTGAATCTGCTTTCTTCTATTTGACTCATTTTGTCTCTATCTTTGTCTGACCTCTGATGTATGGCTGATGTAGAATCAGTGGGCAGCAAGTTGGGACCTAATGTCCCTTCAATAATACTACCAAAATCATCTTTTC
This sequence comes from Mixornis gularis, assembly GCA_003546035.1. Lineage (NCBI taxonomy): Eukaryota > Metazoa > Chordata > Aves > Passeriformes > Timaliidae > Mixornis > Mixornis gularis. Next base: position 1,850,801 of record QVAJ01000104.1, read on the forward strand.
TCCCCCAAAAACATATGCCAAAGCCTATATACCATTCATAATATTCGGTTATGCATCAACTTGATGAGAACTGCAAAGCAACAGGAAAAAAAGATGAAATGAAGTATCAAGAACAAAGGTTTCACAAATGTATAGATAGTTTCACAAGCTGTTTGTTATTGGCAGAGCTGTTATTTGAAATAACCTCATTTTACCCTGGTCATTAAGACTGCTTAATGTGGGCATTGRATGACTGCAGCATAATAGTGTCAAACACGTCAAGGACTATAAAGAATTTCTCAGGGCCTTTAAAAGAAATTTTCTCATGATCTTTTGAAAGAACATCTGGGCTTGCTTATGCAGAGATGTTCAGGAAAGACTCAATTAGCTGTGTGAAGCTAATGAGCACAAATTAAAGCATATTCAAAATCCAAACACAATCATCTCCTATGGGATTTAAGATRCTACAGCTCATGACCACTAATCCTCCACCAATCACTGAGTCATCTGTAGCTGTCCTAAATACTTCCACACAAAGCTAGCTACACTGAGAAGAACCTTGGATTCCTCCTCTGAATTCTACCGATTTCCACAAAACAAGAGCTAAATTCTCATGAATTGCACTATTCAAACCACAGAATTTCACTTTTTACACTGGAAAGAATTACTCTTCCCTCCATTGTACATGAAAGATGACTCACCAAAAGTCTGCATAACACTATCCAAAAGAGGCAAGACCATGTTTATTGTTGCACTARTAGAGCTGGTCCTGATCCACATCAGAACCATTTCACATATTCTCCAGCAAAGCTAAATTTCCAAAACAGGGGATAAAACAGCATTTRCTTGTATGAAACAACAGTTTAACAAAAGAAAAAATCACATCCAAACCCACTCAAACACCAAGCTTTTTGGCCTACATTTTATGGCTTTAAGAACATTTCTTTCCATGTKTTTCTCAGTACAACAATGCCAACAAGAAGGGATTAACAGGCTCCACTGAAATATAAAATATCTTCAATTATTTATTTTTGAAAAAAATTCATTTGTGTTACAGATATGAGCATATTCCACAAAATGTAGACTAAAAGCCAATCCTAATGAATAAAATGACTCTCACAGGTGATAGACTTTTGAGAAATAAAAAAAAAAAAAAAAAAAAAGCACAGTGGCTTCAAGAACTCGCTGTCCACAAAAAGTAAATAAAGAGAACTTTGACTGAGTTGTCAGTCTGCTTACATATTTTTCTATTGTATTCTCAGTTAGCCAATGTGCCTTTTTTCCTGCATTTAACACATCCCTTGCTTGTATTATTTKTATCAAAACTTGTGTCAAAACCAATGCTTTACATGACAATGTTAAAGTTTGAGAAAAGAAGGACAAATAAGCCACTGAGGTCTACCTTTTCTAGATGCACATTGTGTGAGTGACAGTTTGACTAACCAGATATAGAAAAACTTAAAGCATCAATAGGCAGYATTGGGTCCCCATATAGAATGATATGGGAATATCAACAGACTGACATGAAAAATGACAAAGGAAGTAAAAACTCCCACATTTTTTTCCAGAGTTGCTGCATGGTTTTTCCCAGCATGATGGCAATGCCACAAAAGATGGCTTTTTTAAAAAACAGTATGACTAAAGGWTTTCAGAGTTTCATAGCAGACATAAACCAAAAATAAATTTCCAAGCCTAGACTATTACTCTTGCATATTGAAATGGAAAAGCAATTGCTCCAACAGACACCTACAGTCTTACCAGACTGACCTCAGCAGTATGTGAGATTCAGGACTCATTTGAGAGAATATTTTAAAACACTTACTGGAAAATGTGCTAGAATGAAACAAAGACCTCACAAAGATATATGGCACCAGATGAAGTGGGTATCTTTCGTAAGACAGATAGTACTCAAAAGCAAAGGAAATTAAATAAATGTGCTCTTTCTAGATTCCATCTAAATATTCAATATTRTGTCACCCAGTATACTCCTTGTTGTCTTGGATTTCAGATATAAACAAGTTCTGAGAAGGAAAGTTTGGCTAAATGGGAGGTAACTACTGTTGCTGTTGAAGGGAAAAACAGGACTCCCTAAATGGTTAGTTATGAGGCACATTTTTATAATGTTTGCACCAAGCAAACTAGGGAGCTCAACGAGTTAAAGTAGGGAGTATTTTCATCAAATGAGCATGAAAGTCACCTATGAAATCTGATATCTCAACAACAGAAATCCCAGTAGAGGTTCATATAGAAATGAGATCAAGGTAAGTATAAGAAATGCACCTCAGGAATAATAAGTATAATCTAATTAGTTAAAATCATAAAAAGGTTAAAACCTGGATGCAATAGGAATCACAGTAGGAAGATGAATAATCAGTGCCAGTTGACAGTGTAGGAAACTGGCCCTAAAATTGAGCAAGTTGTGTGTGGATTGTTCTTGTTTAAGAAAGGTAAGAACAAATTGAAAGATTTTTAGAATTACAGAAAAACACTATCTTACATGGTGAAACAAAATTTTACCTGTTCAACCTGATAAAGACTAGGACAGGTGTGATTGCAATCTAGAAGTTTATCAAACAGATTAAACAGCATGAAAAAAAAAGAGTTAAACTACAGCTATTTTAGGCAGAGTTTATAGCTATAACAAGAGCAAATARYTGTAAATYACCATGAAAAACTTAAGAGTATGAATTYRTGAAGATTTATAATCATTGGGGAGGTAAGATGGTAGAGGCTTGATCCATTTAGGAATTATTTATTTCACTTTATTCATAGTAGTTGAATGAAAACATCAAGACTGCAATCACTGACTGAGACCTTCTCCAGTCCTGTTCTACATGTAAACAACTACATGTAGGAGTGCACCATTTCAAAACAAAGACATGAATTTTCAAACTGGGAAGATATCCCAGGTACAGCAAAAAGGAAGATACAAACCTGAAAACTTATCTGCATGATCAGGAAAGTTCCTTCCATTCTAATTCCAGTGTTGGCAAACACTCAAGRGTTGTGACTCTCATGTTCCAGATTACTTTGCTAAAACATTTTGGCTACCTCTACCAGCTAAATTTCCAAATAAAAAGGCTGAACACATATCAGAACTCATGATGATGGTCAGGATTAAGCCCTGAAAAACATCTTAGTGTTCACAAATTTTCACACAATAAATGTCTTCTAGATTTGGATTGGCGAAATGCCAAAATTGGATTGGTTTTTATTTGTAGTTACAAGAAGGTGAGTTTCTTAGTTTYTGTATATGTTCATTCTTACTGGTTTCAGCTGAAAAAAACCCCTGTACTTCTATGACCAACTGAAGAACAAAAATATATTATTGCTGGTTCACAAAATGACAAATAATTAACTTAGGGCAGGTATATTGAAAAGCAAGTGTTTGATTTTATCTTTGGAGACTGAAGAGATTTTAGGTCATTATGCTAAATATTGTTTGCCAGATTCTGTGTTATTATATATTACCCTTGTTATGATGAATGCTTTCACTAACCAAAGAGCTAATCCTCACACTATAATAAAAGAAAGATTAATAAATATGATTATAGAACATCAAGCTGCTTTTTCAGAGTAAACAATTTGTATTTACTCTGTTCCTGACTCAAAAATCTGTCCCCACTTTCTTTCTCATGGTCTTAATTGCCTATTCTCTTCATTTTTAGCCTTTTTATTATTTTCATCTATGTTTACATGGAAAATATGAAAATTTTGTGTCTTGGATGGTGAGTAAAAACCAAACAAATTTCATTATGAGGCAGAATCCCGCAGTGCCATAAATGGAAATCAAAATGGCTAAATATATCTATCAACAAAACAGCAATTCCCCAAGCATTTAATGTTGACTTAATTCTTCTCCCTTCTGAAATCACTGGAGGACAGTGACTTCCCCAAAACCACAACCACCCCACAGGAAGTGCTTCTATTATRAAACTTTACACTGAAAGACAACACACAGGTGTCTGATCTTTCTGTGTTTATCCTGTGGCATTGGCACATTGTTTTGTGTTTGTTTACATGTTCTTTTACTCTTCAAGGCTACGTTTGCCTTCAACTACAATTCTAAACTTCAAAACGAATTTTCATTACTTAGAACTCAGTGGGTGACATTATATTAGCCCTGTTACTATTTCTTATATACTAGTTTCAGATTTTGTCTTAAGAAAAAAAAAAATGCAGTAGCTACTCTGGTTCCACAACTTTTTCCAATAACATTGGCATCGACTGTAGAGTTTTAAGACAGCTTTCAATAGGAATTGCAGGTATCTCTCTTCACTGTCTGTCCAACAAACATGCATAGTACATTTCTAACAAATACTGTGATGCTACACTACTTCATAGAAGGAATAAATTAATGACAATTTCTGCATTGGATTGCATCACCAAGTACTCAGACTTTTTAGGAAATATTTACATTAATGATCAGTCACAGTCTAAGAAAAGGGCAATTATGATGTAGGTATCTCCCAGAGTGGTACGTGCTCAGTGGCACTGCTCAGTCAGAGCAATGACTCATTTTATGGTTTCTTCCTGTCACAAGAGGTGTGAAAACTATGACCACATTCACCTCATTTGAAGCTATTCCCTCTCCACATTCTGATCTTTTGACAATCCTAAAAAAATTGACTAACCTAACCAAAAGAAACTTGATAAGGATCAGTGCTGCCAGAAAGTGAAATTTCTGAAGCAAGTAAAGAAGCATACTAACATTTAGCACTCACAGAAGTGGTGCCTCTGCCTTGTTTGAACTAAATCTGAGGACAGCCAGAAAAGTTTTGTGTAACWATTAAAGAAGTGACATCCAAGAAATGACAGTGCTAGCCCAATGTAACAAAGATTTCCAACATACTTTTCTTAAGGTTAATTCACTCAGTTCATGCCTTAAAAACTGTCTCCTGATTTGGGAACTTCATGAAAATTTTGTGCAAGAATCTCAAAACTGCATTGGTGAGTGAAAACACAAACTAGGAGTGGAAGATGAGCATTTGTCATGACTGCCAATTGAAGGGGCAAAACTGACAGGCAGAAATAGATACCTTGATTTATGGTGACAATTGTGCAGGGAATACAAGAAGGAACTCTAGACAGACCAGCCTTCACTGGTCTCTTTGCTTCCATCAACACCAATAGTTTTGGTTCCTTGGAATCATGGCACCCCAGAGTGCAAGTTTTGGTGCACACAAGATAACTCCACTAAAGTGTAAAACATACCAGAGGAAGTGACTATAGAGGTTTTATGACAGCTGGAGTCTAGACTACGTTTTGCTCCAAAATTAGAGTTACAAGACTTGAAACAAACCAAATGTTCGATGCGGTGGAATGCAGTAAACTCAAAGTGATTGCACCATTCCTTATTTATTAGCTCTCTCTAAACTAATAATATGCAATTAGTAATTCTATAAACAATTACTAAGAAAGTACTTCATGTGAGGACAGCATTCATATATCATTTAYGTATTATTAAGCCATTAATGGAAAAGGCAGCATTACTACTCTCTTGCAGCTGTTCGTGGATGCCACATCAACAAATACACGACTGAAGGTTCAGAGCATTAGAATATGTTTGCCTCGGAACAGAGACAGGAATGAGGCTGCAGAACTTCTCATCTCCATTAGGTAAAAGACAGCTGTACATTGCTGGGTTGCTGGAGCAGCTATGTATGAGTTCAAGCATCATTTTCTGAGAGAAAAACTTGGGCTRCTGATCCACAACCTTATCCTCAAACAACACCTTGTCTACAAGAGTAAGTCCCTTCATTATTTAGGTAACTGTCTATATTCCACAATTTTTTTGGGCTTCCTGTAGGTCTACAAATAAGTGTTTCTTGAACATTGGCAGTAGGGTAGAGAAGGATACTATTATGCAATTCAGAACAAAATGGTAAACTGGAGTATTAACATGGATTAACTGAAGCCTAAACAGGATTCACAGAGTTTATACACRTTGTATTTTTGGTAGTACTACTCATGTGATCACGGACAGCCATTTATCAAGGTGCTGGGTCTTCACTGACAAAAGAGTTATGTTGCTTCTTCAGATGCAAGTTGCCCGTGTGGTTAACATCTGAAATTAAAAATCTGGCACTAAAATGACACCCTGAAATGCTAATATTTCTTAAACCAAGACTTTTTCTCAAGGCCTATTTACCATTTTCACCATGAAAGGCAATCACCATTATCTGCAAGGGCAAAGAATACCTTGCCAATAACCATGTGAAAGACAAAGAAAATCCTTCCTTCAAAACAAATTAGTTACTTTTGCGATTTTCTAGGTTAACTTGTAATACCTTGAAATTCCTAGTTTTTCATATTTTTAAAGTCTATTGACTACCTGTTCCACATAAATGGTATCTGCACAATAGTGGAAAGATACATTTCACATATCTGAACTACCAGAAAATTTCAAAATGCCATCTTTTTCACAGTTTAAATTTAGTCTTGCTTGAGAAAAAAAAAAWAAAATTAACTGTGAGGGCTTTTTTCCCCAGTGTGAATACACTGTGAAACTAGGTACTGTAAAAAAAAAAGGGGGGGGTTCCTCCATGATTTTTGAGGCCAGTTTTGCTATTCAGATTATTTCGTCAGCTGTGAAGTGTTAAAGCCAGACAGCAAAACTCATAAGAACTGTGCTGAAGAAAGCCTGAGTCAGTTTTGTAAACAAAGCCTTTGAACTAAGAAATTATTTATAACATGCTAATATCAGTTAACTCAACAGTATTAAAATCCTTGGAAGAGAAAAACTGAATTTTGAAGTGACGTGGCTGCCATCTCTCCCTCCCCATCTGACCTGAGGAAGGGGGAAAGGCATTTCAGTGAGGGGGCAGTGCAAATCAGCTGAAGACAATGGCAGGAAGTGGCACAGAGCTGGCACTGAATATGATGGGAGATTGGCACCTGGCAGCATGATGACCCAGACTGTCTGAGTTACATTTTGGAGTTACTGAAGAGACAGTTTCCAAATGTAAGAGAAACGCTTCAGATCTTTATCAGGACGTCTTCATTTTYTATTTCTGTGGGCCCAGCTCAGATGGATTTATTCTGGATAAATAGCATTTGATGGCCCAAAGAATACTTCCAAGAAATATTTGTAGCAGGACTTAGTA
>QVAJ01000104.1:1858019-1922086 GCA_003546035.1 Mixornis gularis
TGACCCTGTGAAAGGTCTTTAATTCTCTGAAGTAAACATAACCACATCAATTTTTAGAATGGGAAAAAGAATATTTGCACATGGCTGGTAGCTTTCTGAACAGACTTATTAGTTTCTCTGGCAGTTTTGATGGCCATCTTGTGGCCATGGCATTTCGTTGTTGGGCCTCAAAACTGTTTTGACAGAGGGGCAAACTCTTATTTCTCACTTCTATCACTTAATACTAATGCTGTGGAAGACATCAGCATGATCACGTTAAAATGAGGTAAAGAATCGCTGAGATAAATCTTTCCTTACAGAACCATCAAGAGGGTTTTTTTTTACTGCAAGCACACAATTCACATTTTTTATGTAAGTACAATAATGGTTTTTTACATACTGAGACAGACCTATTGTTTTTTTTTCTAGATTCTTAGTTATAACTAACATCAAAATTTTAATTTAATATGACTACTTAAGTATTTTAAACATTTTTTCACATACTAAATGAAACAATACATTGTCTAAGGTCCACATTAAATCACCTGTAATGTCTCAATTTTTTTAATAAAAGCTGATCTTGACAAGAGAGAAATTTCAACTTATTCAACATAGCTTATTTAYTTTTTGGAAACAACCTGTGGTGTAACTTGTTTCTGATTATGRGCCTCCTAGTCATGAATTATTTTTCTGGTGACTAAAGAAAATGAAACTATGAATCTTAAAACCCCTAAAAAATTCTAAAATGATAATTTATTACTATATACTATCAGTCTTTAGTGTTACAGAATCTAGTACAGCAGGACAGTGACTAAGGGGTTCCTGGTATCGCAGTGATATATTGATACACTATTGGCTGACTCTTCCAAAGTCAACTTTGAAAMAAAAATAACTTTAGGAAATAATAGATATTTGTCATTTTAACAATTCTAACATAGCAATAATATACTTTTAGTTTTGGGATTGCTGAAAGAAGTTTAACATTTAAGTCTGTCTTYCTCAGAGCTTAATGAAGCATGTATTAATATGCTTATTTTGCAGTGACAACATGTGGACAAGAAAAAGACACTTTCTACAAGCCCAGACTAAGTCACAGGACAAAGTCMCCTCTTCTTGGAAAGCTGGGTCTCACAGAAACCTGCCAAATCTGCTGTGTCTGTACCCTCCTAGTGCCTCTCCCCTCTTGCCAGAAGAGTCTGGCTCTGTTTTGTCTACATCCACAGCAGCTCTGAGCCTGGCTTCTGCCACATCCGAAGAGAGATTCTATTTGTGTCCTCAAAAGTGAACCACAAACTTTGGGAAGTAGCAGCATCTCCACAGTGGAACATATGAGAGGCACCTCTGACGAAATCACATTRCAATACATCTATAAATTCACCGAGATTGATTGAAAATGGATGTTGGGTAGCAGAAAAAAGGGAGAAAAAAGTCCATCGTCACCTGGAAGTGATTTACAAGACTGTGCTGCACTTGGTAACAAAATCAAGATTTCCCAAACATGTAAACATCTCTCTGGGAGATGCTGAAGTCATAGGTTCCATTTTTCCATTTTTCTTTGGGCAATCAGGAGAAAGAAAGYTGGTCATTGTTGAATCACCACAGAATAGAAAGTACTTTGTCTTGGCCACTGACCTGCTGKGCAGGTAAACTACAAACAGCTTTGAACAGAAGCTCTCCAGGATGCACAGCTCTTCACTACACAGACAGTTTCCCATTATTCAAGTTCCAGTGGTTTGCAAAACAGATTATTCTCCCTTTGAGGTACAGTTTATAGCACACCTGTATTTTAAGAAGCAAGAAATGCCCAAGCAAGGTGGAAGCTGCCAAAGGCAGAATGTTGTTTGTTTATACCTACAAGAAAAGCGTTTCAGCATCAGAAGTAAAGGAAGAAGCTACATAATTCCAAACTGTCAGCAACATTTTTAGGTTTTCCTCAGACTAACCCATTCCATACACTGTGTGGGAGCAACTTTTTTGCAACGGYACTAAGAAATCACTTTCATGAATTTCAGCTGTTGCAATAGTGAAAGAGATATTTTAACAGCTGCTTTACAGCTGGTCCTTAATATAGAGAATAGTGTTAAATAGAAGAGGGCAACTTTTTAGAAGCTGAAGGTGGTGTGATCACGACCACTGGAACATTGGTGTCTCTGACTTCTCTTGAAACACCAGTGTGAGAAACCATGCTTTTTTTATTTCCAATTTTGCTTCAAGTTTCCATTTTTTTTCCATAATTTTTAGTTGTAAGACTGTAAGAAAGTAGCTATACTCTGGGTAAATTGTTGAAACTCATAAAAAAAGTTTATTAGTGTGTGCAAATGCCTTTGGGAATACTYAGGAGGAAACAGTTCTGCAACTCATAATAAAGAAAAGCTGCAATTGCAGTGGAATTGATTGCTAGAGTCTTCAAACCAGGATACAAAGGACCATGGTTTGCAGCAGTGTAGTTCTGGCAAACAAGGGGAAGCATTAATTGTGAGACTATGTAAAAATAGTCCCTCTTCTTTCTCTAAAAGCAACAATAAAACGCCTACCCTGGCTACTCAGTCTTTCATCCTTGTTGAAGAACTTAAGTGCCCAGGTTTACGGACCAGGTGTTAAACCTAAAAACCACCAAGTTTCCACCCAGCACAGACATTTTTGTGGTCTTTGCTGTACTGAATGTGGTTGTGAGAGAGTTAATTTTCTTCAGGACGATATGCAGGGTGGTGGATTTGACTTTTGTGACCAAMCCAGTGTTGACAGCACACCAGTTTTTCAGTTAYAGCTGAAGAGCTCTTGCACAGCTTTGCTGCACTAGTGAGTAGGCTGAGGGTGAGCAAGAGTTTGGGAGGGGACACAGCTGGCACCACTCAGCCCAAAGGACCAARGAGATTTTCCATCTCATATCACATCACGCTCAGCAATAACACCTCGGGCGGAGAGGGGGAAGAGTCTTCCCAAAGTTACTGCTGCTGTCAGTGAGCTTTGCTCATGCAATGCTGTGACGAATTCTTTGGACAGCACACACTGTGTTCAGTGTCCTGTTCCACTACAACATCACAGAAACAAAGTTTTATTCCCTTAAATGCAACACGGACATGGAATAGAAAAAACCACAAACCTATAATTAATGKAGCTAAACTGGCAAGGCACTTGAACACATAGTAATTTCCATTTTCATATAATTACTTGCCATGAGGGAAACCCAAAGGAAATCTTCTGTCATCATAAACAAATCACTTTTTCAATGTTGATGGTGCCTTACTTTTCCTGGCTAAATGCATCCTGTCCTACCATGATTCCTATATCAACACCCCCATRGAAGGCATTCTAGCAGCCTTCATTCTGATTATCCCCTCCAGCCTTACAGCATCCCCACAAGTCCTTACAGAACATAAATCACACCTAACTCTACTTAGATAAAATACATTGTCTCCTTTGAACTGCTATCCATGACTGCTTCACAAGAAGAGGCATGGGAGAAAAAAAGCGAGCTGCAGTGTAGATCTGTGAGAGGACAGCAGGCCATGCAGGTCCACTTCTGCACATGGCTGGGCACAARAGCCAGCAGCCACCCCTCAAATTTACTGCTCTTAGGTAGCAAATGCCTTGGAAAGAGAGATTCTACTTCATGGCTTGCCATCCCTCATTAGCAGACAGGCTAATAAAATTTTCTTTGGAAAGGTTTTGGCTAAGGGCACTAATATGAGCCTGTTTYGATAATATTTTTATAGGCACTCTACCAGATAAATTATACAGCTGAGAAAATCTCAATCGGTTTCACACAAACTCTGAACTTGAGCAGAAGAGCACATGGTCTACTTAGCTATTCCAAATTGCTTCCTAAATCAAGATTAAGGGCTAAGGATTATRAYAATAGAAGATAAGCTACCCTTGTASAAAAGTCCCCCYRAAAAAGRAAACATATTCAAGCCTTCTAYTAGGACCTGCAGGCCTGATTTAAGGTAGAGCTTTCAGATAAGCTGACTTTGGAAAAGGTGCTACAGAGATTTAGCATGGCCTGCTATTAGATGTGTGTCTGTTCTAAAAGCTGCTGATCATGGCTTGACTCAGTTTTAYGCTATTTGAGCTGAAATAACCTGAGGCAGGAGAGATGCACTCCCAGGATCTTTTCAACCTCAGATTCACTTTGTCTTCTAGCTGCGCTTCTCCTCAACATCTTTGTATCGAGTCCACTGCTAATAAAACCCCCCAAAATATTAAAGGACCGTGCTGTCTGTACTAGGATTACAGTTTGGTGTGGACAAGTTTAGTGCTAATCAGTGTGTGGCAGGATTCACTTTGCCTTCCATTTCCACACTATAATTTAAAGGAAAAAAAACAACCCCAACATAATCTGCATAACTGTCTATCCAACCATAGGAAAATATTTTCAGTTCACACCTGAAGTCTTGTCACTGAAATCAAGACACCTGTTTGTCAGGTTACCTAAACACATAGCACCTGGATTAGAATCACATCCAGTCCTTAAGGAATGACRTATTTACTGCTTTTTGTGCAGTATCTTTAATTTTCTTAACACTGAGCAACTTTAAGAGAAATCAGTAAACAAATATATGTAGTAAATATGATAGGAGAAAAGCTGAAGACAAAAACAGGACGGTTCTTTCCAAGAATATTTTGAGTTACTCTTGTTACCAGAGCATTTGATATCCTAGAAAGCAAGAAATAGGAGGTGGGARGTAATCCTTAGGAAGCCGGTCTGTTTTCTCCCTGCTGTTTTGGGAGTTCCTAGGCACTAAAAACATTCATTTTGTTGAGCTCAACTATTTTTACTCAGGGCGCTAAATTTTATAGCCCAAAGTAGGAGCTTCCAAATGCACTCTGAGTTTTTCAGTTATTTTAGCATTGAAAGTGATTTTTTGATAGCTTTGAGAGCAAGAATGAAGTCAGAATGGCAGGGAGCCTTTATTAAAACTATATTTTTGTCCTCTTCATTTTGTACTACTTCTTTTCACCTATTCAAGTACTCATGTAACATTTATGAGAAAATGCATATWTTTTCCTTTGGCACAGCTGGAAGTTCTTTGATTTTGATTTAAAAAGTGATAAAAAGATTCAGAGACTATATAAAAATTTAGTTATAAAGAACTTTATGAAGGATATTACCAAGTCAAGGAATTTTCACTCTAGGGTATTGCAAGCTTCTAATGTAGAAGAAGTGTAGGCAATATCTTGAATTAGGCCAAAACACAGGCTATGGTACAATGAATTTTCACTCAGATGCAGCACTACAAGTCAAAAGTAAACCTAGAGAACAGCAGTGAGGGCCCACAACAGAGTGCAGGTGAGGCAAACACYTCTATTTGCCATGTAAGTGATTTAATCCCGACTGTGAGCTAATCAATCATCCTCTTCCAGCATAGCAGTGTTTTGCATTCTCATAAAATACTGGTCATTTTTCTGGATGGTTCTAAGACACTCACAAGTGCAAGAATGCACAGAAAAAACCCCAAGAGTGTGAAAATATCACAGGAAAGAGGCAAGCACAGGTGTGAAAAGTATTTCTAGTCAGCTTTAAAYAGACGAAAATGGATGTGTTCTACCAACTGAATCACCTAAGTATCTGTCACATGAAGTAATTCTTCCCAAGATTTTTGAATAGGAAAGGGAACTGTAAACTCTAGGTTGATTGAAAATTCCTGGAAGAACTTAGCCTTAATTTTATCCTCAAGTTACATGCTACCCTTTCCTGGAACTTGCCACCTATAATTAAATCACTATGGATCATCTGGAAAAGTTGAGCACTTGTCAATCGGTTGTTRCTTTGTTGACATTCATTAGTTAAGGTCCTTTATCCTCAGAGAATTCCCTTTCAGAGGATTATAAATACATATTCCTTTCAGGGATAAGGAGAGAATGGTAAATGAGGCAGTAACATGGAAAGCACTTGGTAAGAGCCTCAGCAGCACAGAGCATATAGGTATTCTATAGTGATCTGGAAAGTCTTGCTAGAAGCATAAAATTTAGTGGTTTTTTCTTCAATTTTGGCAGAAGATGCAGAAGTTCCCCTTTGAATTGAGCATACTGRACTATTCACAGTCAGAGGTGGGTAGAGGAGTTCATTCACTTGTGTGTATTTTTTCAGTAAATGATCTCTTGTGTGGTTTCTCACCTCTTTGAAGGAAAATAAAGGCAGGTGCCAACTCAGGTCACACCACTCAGTGCTCACTTGTCTGCTGATTCTGGAAGGACATGTGACTCAACTTGCTCTAGAGGTCATTAAGTTTTGAGTGAGGGTTTAGTTGAATATTCACCCACTGCTGGGTTGCTTGTCTTGCAAGAATGCAATCTGCTGGCATTGTTTGGATTATTAATTTCCACATTTAAAATTTGTCATTTGAAAGTTAGCAAGAATTTCCTGTAGAAAAACAGTGATCTCTCTTTATTTCCAGATCTTTTAGAATGTACTGGCATGTGTCATTTGGCAGTGAAATCAGGCAACACAGGGCAGGAGGGGAAAATAGTTCATTTTTAGTAAAACTGCTGATTTTGACAGATTTTAATTTCTCCTTTCTTGGGTAGGAAATATTTAATGAAAGCAAGAAAAATGGCACTGAGGCATTTGCTATCTAGAAATAATATTTTTTGTCCTACTCTATCATCTTTGCTTACTTTGGATTGTTTTTTTCTCACTGATCGGATCTTGTAAACAAGAAAATTCCATAAGCAAGAGAGGAGACAAGAGAATAACACAACTCCTCCTTCCCTCTGAAACTTTTGTTTTATTAAATTGATCTCTGTCACATCTAGTTTGCTATGATGGAAACCTTTTTATTTTTGAGGGGTRGATGCAGGGCAAAAATCAGTATTTGGGTTGATAACACAGCCTTTCCACTCCTAAAGGATTCTGTGTTGACATAAGGATGAAGAAATGACCATCTGGATGTTGGAAGACATTCAGTTTGAAACTGTGTGGGATGATCAGAGATTAAACCCCCCAAACTCTGGGACAAGGGAAAGGGGAGGGGGCAGTATTCCAGTGATCACACACCTTGTTTGCTCTAGACTACAGTTACCTTATTCTATTAATGCATTTCTGCAGCAACTAAGGTGACACAGACAGCATTAGAAAGAGAAACCAATGGAAAACACTCTGGCACCTGGAAATTACTACTACTGCAAAGAGAAAAATTGAAATAAGGGCTAACTGCTTATGAAAGGTTTCACAGAACACCTGCAACTGTGTTGCAAGGTAAAGGGCAGTGCAGCCACAGAAATACCTATCTTTTCCTCCCTATTCATTCAATCATTCCCATTAACTGATTTCCATTTATTCATTGGCTCTGAATAGCAGAATCTGCTGAAGCATGAAGCTTCAAAAATATTTGGTGTTGGTTTTCCCCTGCCCTGGAAAAATGCCATCCTCTTATCCAGCAAAGCAGACCAAAGTGTGAAAACTGTACTTTTTCCCATATCTAAATGTACTAGGATATTTTTCTTGCTGTGAAATAGCAGGAATACAATATTTCATATCCTTCAAATATTCAATATTACAGAGGACATGAAATGGATTTCTGGATTTGTATGAAGGAGGAAGCGTAACTGCGGAACATACCACAGCATCAGTCAGAAAGATTTCCGTCTCCAGGGGATAATAAACTCACTGAAGTGGGGAAATAATCAAGTACTGGTTAAGTGGGAAATTAATGCACATAAACCCCCTTCCCCCATCACTGCCTTTAGTGAAAACATGAGACAGTTTAGCTGAAATACATAGAGAATTACCTTCTGGTGGTGCAATGAAGCACATCCATGCCATACTTATCCTAAACCCCAAATATTCTTAGCAAGATTATGTACAGTTCAATACCTATTAGTAAGGCAGATAAAAATTGATTTCTATGAGCTTGCTAAGAGTAAAATGATTACAGACTTCTCCTATAATGTTCCTTCTCTCTCTTATATACTGTAGAGAGCATCCACACTGCTTCCTCAAGGTGTTGTAATATTTTCCGAATATTTTGTACTATGGGTTCAGTATTGCATCTTGGTCAGAACATACCCATGGCAACACTGCTCTTCTGACCATCCCATAAATTTGTTCAGAAATGGTCAAAGCTTTGACAAGGCAAGAATTTGGTGTTTGGAAAAAGTTCAGTACTAAGCCAGTACTTGTTAAAAAGAAATAAGATAAAAAAAAGAAAAAAATTGGCTCCAGAAAAATGTACTAAGACTAAGTTTCCTGAGCTGCTGATTCATCTTGGTGGAGCTCCACGCATGTGTTTTGAGTTCCAAAAACATCTTCCCTGTGTATACAAGCCCTGGCCAAAGGCATTACAGAATCCAAATTTCAGCTGACAGCATCCAGAAATGTTTTGCAAGCTTGAAACCCTGCACTAAAGAAACAGCATTGCAAACTTGACACAGACTGTGTGCTGTGTCCACAATGCAAAGAGCAGTCCATGCTGTGAAAACATAAGAAGGACTTTGTCTCACGCAGTTTTGTGCCACTTTGGGGCATCAAGACCACCTGCTCTAATAAGATTTCCCTGAAGGTGCCTCTGGAAAATTCTTGCAATATACCAGTGCTATGCCACAACCCTGGGGGCAAAGAAAGGCTTAGTATAGTGTGTTCAGACTGTCTGAAAGAACCAGATGGTTTTCGGAGAATGTTCCCTGTTATACATGCTTGAGCCAACCCAAAGTTGTATCAATGTATGTGAAAATAAAAGCAGAGCTCGGCTAGGCCCAGCTCTAGGAACTGGCAGTGACTCCTTAAAAGTTTCCTCTCCAATTTTCTCTGGAATAACCAGGTATTTACTGCTGCCAAGATCTCAGCCCTGGTACCTCTTTTTCTACTACTTTTTCAATCCTGTAGATTGAGGAGCAACCTCACTTGAATACATGATTGAATGAAACCAGAGCAAAGAAAACCAAAAAACCCCTGCAACACTGACAATTAAGAGCAATTATAAAGAAAAAGTTACATTCTGGAGTTTTTTCATGTAGGGGCCTTGCACACAACCTTACACTATCTAATGCTACAGTAAGAAAAAAAAAATTACATTTGTGTAACCACGCCTTGGTGATGATGGAAAGAGCAACTTTAGAAAYGTCACGTATAAGAAACTACCCATAGCACACCCAGTTATGTATTTGAGAGACAGGTTAGGTCAGCGCAGTATTTAATGCTGTAAAAATCTCAAATTAACCCCACATTTTAACGACAACATTGAGATGCAACATTTCTGCAGTAAAACAGTTCGCCTGTGATTAAAATGAACACTTCTAAATAGCATAGGCCATTATCTATAGGCATTTTATGAAATGTCACTGTTTTCAGTGACTTTTTACTTGGTCAATAGATCTTTTGACTCTAAAAAAAGGTTTGCAGCTGGAAAACAAGCGTGTCTCATTCTTAGAGGCAAAAATCACTTATTCCATTATCTAGGCTGCAAACCCAGAAGATGTTTGCATTTGAATGACTGTACACATAAAAAGASAGTTCCCAGCAAGTCTGTCTGCCCYGCTCTCTTCCACAGCTAAGCCATGCATTGAGAACAGAGTTTTATAAGGGAAAACTAGGTACCAGCACTAAAAAGCAGCACAGCAAAAGAATGAAGTAAGGACCTTTTATTCCACTGCTTCCTTAATCAACCCAGCAGCAGGCTGTGGTTTTGGCATAGAGATGACTAAAGAGATGGAATATAAGAAGAGGGCAGGGGAGGCTGGCTTTAAGAAAATATTCTTAATAGTCACGGAGAATCTAGAGATACCTACTAAATATTTATATTCACATTTGATTMGATCAGAATCTTAGCATTTAAGTATTTAATTTTTAAAATGGTCAGTCTCTCTTCATATTCTACCTTCTCATCTGTTAACCGTAATTTTATTCTTCAGAATGGTTCGGTCAAATTTGATGTCTGTTTCCATGACATCAAATCATCAAACCACATTTGTGTCGAGTACAGAACATTTTCATCTTAAAACCTAAGTGCCATATGCCAGCAGTCTGACAGCTGAACCAAGGGCAGGGAAAGTTACGTGGGGATAACTGCACTGCAGTGGAGCTATGCTCTACTTTYCCCAATTTAAAAAGACGATAGAAAATAAACCCCCAAACAACCAACTCCCAAACTCCCCAAAACAATGACAAAAAACCAATGTGTATTAAAGTTGTATTTTCCCCCAGTTCTTACATTTTACAAAAAGACCCCAAAGTAATAAAATCCATACTCCACACAACATATGGCAAATCCTGGGGATTTACTGTTAAGAGATCAGTAGCCTCCTGTTTGTTTTCCTTCAATCTTTTATCAATCTCTTCCCAAGATGTCACAGCAGATAAATGAATTATTTTCCTTATATTCTAATGAACGGATGTTTCAGTAATAGGACAGACCTACAGCATCTTCTTTAGTTTATAGAACAATTCTGACTTCTGTTTGGATGTAATTTGACTTTTTTGCATATTCTGTAACTCTCTGGMATACTGTTCTTCTGAAATAAGATATGCCATTCCTGTTCATTGTTATCATGCATGCATGAATAGGTTTAAACCAACCACTTCATTTCTCAGTCTACAACAACACAGAAACACAGAGTATAAAGAAAAAAAAAATTGCAATTTTAGTTTGCCTTCCAGTTTTATCAGCAAGCAAAAATTGAACTTTTCTACTCAAAATGCCACCCTTTTAACAACTGAACTAAAGGGATAACCACATATAAGTAATTTTTGAATCTTACCTTTCAAAGATATCATAACTGCAGACCACTATTTTGCCACAGAATAGCTTAAGTTTATAAATAAATGTAGGGATATTAAAACAAAATTGGCATTATTTTAGTCTAGTTTTTCCAAGTGATATATGCACTCTATGACTTAGTTTTGGCATTCACTTTTTCATGCAACTAGCTCAGCCAGAATGTTACATGAAMATAGCTTTTTAAAATTAATTTCTCCCAGCTAAAGAAACTGCATCTTTTTGTGCAAGTTCTCTTGTTTTTTTGGCTGCCTTATTCTCACTATACCTAAGAATTCTTCATTATTTGGATTGCCTATGTATAACCTTCTGTCCYTTGGCTATTTTCCTTGTTAGGAAATACCTTGAAAAGACATCTGTGCTCATGGCACTTGCTTTAGACATCTGATCCATAAGAACAAATTCAGACTTCGCAGCTTCTTAATGGATGATGGTAACAGTCCTATCTTGTTTTCTTTATTGCAGTAGACAAAATTATTATTTCTTTAGTGTTGCAACCAACAGACAGAAAAAAAATGCAGCTCCTGAAAGATGTGAATTTAGAGTTGGTTTAAATGGAAAATAAGTCAACCTTTCACTCCTCTGCATTTTCCGTTGCTGTATTTCTGCTGTGTGGAGACCAGAAATCTTTCTTTGTAAAGCAGAACATAGTAACACTCATAACATTTACTATGCCAGCAAGACAGTTCYCAGTGTGATGTTTAACTCATGCCTAAACACCAACAGACAAAACCAGTTTTTGCAAGAGTCTACCATGAGTTGGATGTAACCTATACCCTAAAGTGAGTTTTTTCCCCTGCTGACGAAACACAGACAGGYAGGGTATTACTACACAGAGCAATTTCTTTAGCAAAAATGCACATCTGGAGTAAAACTTTGCTCCAACTCACCCCAAAAAAACCCCCAAACCACAYTGTGTCCCATTCCCATGCTTTAATTTTTTTTTTA
The DNA here is from genome assembly GCA_003546035.1 of Mixornis gularis. NCBI lineage: Eukaryota > Metazoa > Chordata > Aves > Passeriformes > Timaliidae > Mixornis > Mixornis gularis. The sequence continues at coordinate 1,869,659 of QVAJ01000104.1, forward strand.
GTGTTGCAGGGAAAGAATGGAAATGCACAGAATATGCTTTTAATTAATAGTGTTGTAGTGCCTGTTTCTCAAGTGACAGAAGGGTTTCACCAAAACRTGAACAGCAAATGACAGGGCATCTAGGTGTTATGAAATATGACATAAGGAATTATGTAAAACCGACTTGGCATGATACAGAAGAAAAAGATGTGTATTTATAAATCACTGCTTATTGTWTGCAATAAAGAAGAGGGAGATTTTAATTAAAAGTACAGATTACACTACTGCTGTAAAAAAATTCACAGAAAATTGAAGCCAAATTAATTTGGTACTTTGCTAAAGGAATATTGCAGAAAAATAAGTTCAGTGTAATTTACCAAAAACAAATGTCCCAAACTCCTAGAGTATTTAATGCAACGACAGATAATTCATGCATCTGGACCAGTTCATATATTAATCTAATCTCATCTGGCCTAGAAATTGAATTACCTCACTTYTTGGAGATCCACAGCATACTGGAGGTCAAGGACAGGCAGAGTTTTTGACCTGGATTGTTGCAAGGTTATGTAAAAGATTGGCATTAGGTTYAGATTCCACTGAAAAAGTGTATTTACCAACAAAGTCTTAAATAAAGGAAGAAACCTTGAAATAGAAAACTGCCCACAGCAATGATATTTCGAAACTGAAGAGGATCACCTGAACACTGCCTTAAGAGTACACTAMATATTCTTTTCAAAATACTGTTGCTTAAAATATTGGACATTAATTTTATTTAACATTCTCTAACAGTGTTGGGAATCAACCTCACACTGGTTCAAAACTGTGCTGGGAAACAAATAAAAGACCCCTAAACTGACAAATACAGCAGCACCACTTGCACTATGGCTCAATCAACTATTTTAGTTGCAGGTAACAATCATATTTCCTGCAGGTTTATGTCACTGTCAGTGAAGAAGGTTGGAGATTGGGAAGAATTTCTTCACAGAAGGAGTGATTAGACATTGGAATGAGTTACCCAAGGAGGTGGTGGAGTCACTGTTCCTRGAGGTGTTAAAGGAAGGCTTGGGTGTGGCACTGAGTGCCATGGTCAGGTTAAAAAGGTTGGGACTGGTAAGAGGTTGGAGTCAATGATCTCAGAGGTATTTTCTAGCCTAGTTGGTTCTGTGATGCAGTGAGAAAAGTGGAATTTCCTAGGAATGAATTACCAGGTAAAGATCCTCCAAACTGCAATAGGATGGTGTGACTTGGCTGATTTGCAGAAAGCTAGATATAGAAATGTTGSGCCAGAGGATTTGGCTGTGAAACTCTATTGCCTTTTGAACTCCACATACAATTCCAGAAAAGCATCTTTGAAAAGCTTCTTCCATAGCCTTCTCTTTTTCATATTAGGTTGGTTTTCTCTGGTATACATTATATTTAAAACCCCAAACAAATGAAACATCTCCTGTGTGTTTGGGAGGGAGCTACAGCAGCAAAGTGGTTTGTAGCTAAGAGAGCAACAAATACCACTGTGTGGCCAAACACTGCTGTAATGAGGACACAAACAAACCCCTGGATTCAAAGGCTTCTATAAGTGCATGCAATCTACAGCATGTCCAGAGTGTGAACAAGTCAGCACTACAGCAGAGCTGAGTGGGAGGCATATCCCTCTGACAGGAACCTTGGTGGACACCCCCATGAAGGGCCTGCTGACAGTCATCTGGTTTTATACAGGAGGTCTTCCTTGGAATTCGAGAGCAGAGGGCTCTGTGCAAAGAGCAAATTGTGTGACAAGGAAAATGGTGACTCAGATATGCCAGAACTAAATCATTTATGGTTATAGATGAAAAATAAATTGAAATCTTTGCAAATACAGCAGAACATAGCGCTCTACTCCCCCAAAGAAYCAATGTATGTCCAAATGACTTCTGAAAATGACTCTCATCAAAGATGTAAATGGGATTATTTCCAGCACACCACATGATYCCAATGGCTGACTTGAGGAAAGAGAAATCCATTAGTAGGAATTTCTAGGAACATCCCATCTGTGATTTACTGGATAATACTTTTCTAACCCTCAGCTATGCCRGTTTATTCTCTCCAGGAGTTTCCAAAGTAAATAATGCATKTYTCTGAATCTGTGCTTCAAAGCATACTGATCAGTTGCCTTAATTTTTAAGTCAGTGTGAACAGACCAGAAGCAGGTAAGCTCTGGAGAAATATAGAAAATCTTACAGAAATATTTGCAAAGTCTTGAGGCATAAGTCCTAACGTGAATGTAGATTGCACAGACAGTATTCCCACGAAAACACAGTTCAAGCAAAGCTCTTCTAATTTGTGCCCACAGATTATAAGCAGGTTGTGAACTACATCAGGTTCCTGAACCTCCAAATTTTCTCCCTCCCCACATAAGCCTTCCAAATTTATCTGGGAGGCAGATATTTTTCRACAGTTAGTGTCCCATGAAAAAAAGGAATCTGAGGCTGGAGTAAATACATACACTGTAAAGAGAATTTGGCAATCTTCCTACTGCCTGGGTCTTGTTAAACTCCTACTGACAGTCATACTTGCATTGTACAAAGGAACAGAAAAGGTCAGGTGCATTCTTAAACAAAAGCAATGCCAAGGTTTCTTTTAGATAAATTTATGGTCAACAGTTTACGCATATAATTCATTTTCGGAGCTTTTTCTCAGAATTGTTGAAATTAAATGTCAGTTATATAAATTATGCAAAAACATTGTTTGTGTGTATACAGCAGAGGATTCAGACAAGTAATGCTCAGTGCCACAAAGGCATTCCTCACRCTCAGTACACTGAAGATTTTAAAGGACAAGATTGTCTATATTCTCAACTCTGCTTTTTTGACAGGAGGSACCTATAAAGTGCATGGTGGTGTCTTAGTGTAAAAATTACCAGGTTTTATGCTTGGACTTCTATACTCTTACTAGAAGGATACTCCAAAGAGGTTTTAAAGCTTTCTTCTATTTTCCAGATTAAATCAGARAATAATTTAGGTTAGAAAAKACCTCCAGAATCATCAAGTCCAACTGATAACCCAGCACTGCCAAATCCACCASTAAAACACRTCCYTTAKTGCCACAGCTACATGCTTTTTAAATACCTCTAGGGATAGTGACTCCACCATTGCCCTGAGCAGCCTGTTRCAATGTTTGACAACCCTTTTGGTGAAGGGATCTCACTTAATATMCAACCTAAACCCACCCTGGCAAAACCTGAGGGCATTTACTCTGGGCCTGTCACTTGTTACATGGGAGAAGAGASCGATCCCCACCTGCCCACACTCTGCTTTCCACATGTTCTGGTGCTGTTGTCACCATGGGAAAGTGTCCTCTAACAAACAGYTGGCGACTGCAGAGACTTTCTCACAGAATCATAGATTCCTCTAGGTTGGAAGGGAGCTTCAAGACCCAAATCCCTGCCATGGGCACAGACACCTTATATTAAAAGAGGTGGCTCAGAGCCCTGTCAAGCCTGTCCTTGAACACTTACAGAGCTGGAGCATCCACAGCTTCCCTGGTCCACTGGTGTGTAACCCTCATGGGGAAGACTGCTGAGCTCTCCATCTTCAACTCTGTAGCTGAARCAGACTAAAGGCCTTCTAGCCTCTCCCAGCGCCACTGAACCTCCCGACCCCCTTCCCTGAATTAGCTGCATCTTTATTTTATCTTTAGGATTTTTCAGTGGTACTGAGGGGCCAGTTCTAGGTCATTTTCAAAGGTACTTTGTGCAGCACTCCTTGTGCTGCTCTGCCGAGCCCCGGCGGTCACCGCCTCCCTCACGGCGGGGCTGTGGGAGCCGCGCCTGACCCGCCGCAGGGGGATGATGTTGCCGCTGTGGGGAGGAAAAGCAGCCTCCCTCCTTCATTCCTTGCTTTCCGCCGGCTTCCCTTGGCTCCCCACACTGATCCGGCACAACCACTGCCCTCTGCCTCGCCGAGGGGAGCCGCCCGCGGCCTGCGGGGTCCCGAACCGGGGCGGCGCCGGGCCCGGGCAGCGCCTGAGGGGGCKCGAGAAGCCCGAGCGGCCGCGGAGGGAAAATGGAGATGTCGGAAGTCTTTTCCGACCGAATTAATCGTGTGAAAACGGGGCTCCCGAGGCAGGAGCTGCCACAGGACTTCGGGACCCCAGCATGGCTGCGGGGTGTGCCCAGGATGCCTCCACTGCAGGGTTGAGGATTACYGGGAAAGGAGAGAGAGATTATTGGAACTGCACCTGCCTTGCCTGGGATGGGTGTGTCAGGCAGACTCTGACATATCCCATGCACATAAATCCATGGGAATTCATCCCAGGGTAGAGGAAGAGCTGGCCGGCATCATTGTGCACCCCTTTGCATTACTTTCAAAGGTCTTGGGGTTCTGAAGGAGTCCCAGTCGACTGGAAGCAGGCTAACATAATCCTGGTTTTCAATAAGGGTAAGAAGGATGACCCTGTAACTACAGGCCTGCCAGTCTCACTTCMGTGCCTAGTAAAAATATGGAAGAAGATTATTTTGGGAGTTATTGAAATACACTTGAAAGTCATTGATCATAGCACAAGTGCACAAGGAAAAAGTCCTGTTTTAACCAACTTAATTTCCTTTTATGACAAGTTCACCCATTTAGTTGGCTGAAGGAAACCAGATGATGTGGTGAGTTAGGGATTTTAGCAAAGCTTTTGGCACTGTCTCACAACACCCTCTGATTAACCCTTCCAGCTCACAGCTAGAGATGTCCATGGTGTGTTTACTGAGCAGCTGCTTGACACGGGGGGTAGAAAGGAATCACATAATTAATGAATTTATATCAGGCTGGTCACCAGTGGGGCTCCCCAGGTCTCCATCCTACAGCCAGTGCTTTTTCACACTTTTTTAAGTGGTCAGGATGCAGGTATCAAATATGCATTAAGWACATTTGCTGGTGCTACCAAACTAGGAGGAGCTGTGAGTGTTCTTAGAGATAGAGAGGCCTTACAGAGGAGCCTGAATAGGCTGGAGAACTGGGCAGCCAGTAGCCATGGGAAATTTAACAAGAGCAAGTGCCAAGTTCTCCACCTGGGACAGGTAATGCCTGTCATACCTATACACAGTGGGAACAAGATGCTGGAGAACAGTTCTGTGGAAAGAGATACAGGGGTTTGGGTTGGTAAAAACTGAGCTCTGAATCATGGCACTGAGGTCTATACRTATTGTCCCAGCAGTTTAGTAGCAGCAAAGTATACATGTGAAATCTTTTTCTCACTTCTGTTTAGTGGAAGTTTCGTTGCTGGGTTCAATGAATCCATAGACAGCACCTTTAAGCTTGTATTCTGTCTAGAAGTCTGCATTGGATCACAAACTCCATAAAAACACTTGATATGGTGGGCACTCTGTGCCACAAACAGAGCATGCTCTGAGTATTCCAAATCACCTCTGCCTGGACTTGTACAACCAGCTCTTGTCTAAATAGGTGCASGTACAAATTTCAGGTGAACTGATAAGTGCTCAAAGTTAAACAAGCATTGCTTAAATCTATGCAGCTCCACTGTGGAGGCAGTTCTGAAGTTATGCAGCCTCCAGTCTCTGTTGGCTGAAAGATCATGGATTAGAGCAAATTTAAGTCAGCATGTACTTTTGGTCACAGTCCCACATGTTTAAGAAGTAAAGAAAGGCAAAAAAAAAAAAAAGTACTTGTTAAAAAAAAATAAAAAAATCAGTCTCTTGGGATATCTACTTAGCCCTAATTCAGAACAGACACTTGATGTAACAGATTACCCTGAACAACCTAGCAAGACATTTGTTTCTCAAAAATAAAAATATGTCAGATCTGTTTCTGTAAAGAACAACATTTGGCTTTTTTTTTTCTCCTACCAGAACAGAGGTGGTTTGAATCAACTGCCTTGAAAAAGGAACATGTGAGCAGAAGAATAAAAGGGACTCCAGAGGACTTGATAGCTCTCCTTTTGCTATAACTAAAACCACAATAAAATGCTGACTGGGATGGATAACTAAGATTACTAGATTTTGAATTTTGGCTTTTTGGTGGGACATTTCTGAAATTTTTTACAAATTATATCTAACATGATTGCATACAAAACATTCTCTTTTATTCTTAAGGTTTCCTCCATTTGGAAAAACTGTTTAAGGTAGAATTTTGTTGATGTTCTGACTGTAAGGCCTACAGCAGAATTAAGCAGGATTAAAACATTTTTTGCTTCCCAAACTAATACAAAAGACAAAAAAACAAAAAAAAAAACCCAAAAAAGCCCCAAACAAACAAACAAAAAAACCCCAACAACCAAACCACCCCAAAATTTGAGTCTGTTCTTTCTCTGCAAATAGATATTTCCAATTTCAAGTCTTGGACAGAAGAGGATGTCACAGGGGTGTTTTGGACATCTCCCTGGTGGAAAGCCAAGGCCAGTAAAGGTTTTAAGGACTGAAATTGCATCAGAGGGATTTCATGTGAGCAAAATATCTGACAATCCCATCTTGCATCCTATGTAATTGTTTCCAGGAGATGTTTAAGAACAACATTCCCTGTTTGCATGCTTCACTGTTCTCYAAAAGAGGAGAGCTCCCTACAGAGCCTGATGTAGTGCTGCTTTGTAGGATATTTGTGTCTCTGATTCTGAATTTCAGGTACAGAGCTTATTCAGAGAAGAGGGGATGAGCAAAAAGGCAGTCTTTTCCTGCACTACAAAACCAGATAAACTTGTCCAAATATTAAAAATTAAAGGGAAACCAGACCTGAAATTTGAGGAGCCACTGTTCTGCATGTTCTGAGAACGTGTTGGTGACAGTGTTTTGGAGAATGTTAATGGATGGCAACTTGGGAGATAATAGTCATGAGCTGCAAAGTTCCAAATGGAAAGAGAAAAAGCAACAAATTAAATATCATACACTCTAAGAGGCCAGCTTCTGTAGGGCCAGAAAACTGACGTGAGCACTCGAGAGAGCAATGCAAACACAGGAAGAAAGAAAATTGGCATTAATTGCTGGCTAGGCAGATAAGAAAAGATGAATTTGAGACAACTGAGAAGTCAAATAAACTGCTAAAACACATCAGGAGTCAGTTACAGGAAGATCATTCAAACCTGGCCCAACATTTCCCCTCAGCCTTCCATAAAAGGAAGAGCGTCCAGGCAGCTAAAAATGAGTCCTGGCCCTATTTTGAGCTAATCATGGAATTAACAGTTTAAACAATACTTAGTTGCAATAGGTATTTTCAAAATGTAACTCTGACATATGTAGAAAATCGGCGCTTGTTATCTCAAAGCCATAAACAATTATCTTTGAGAACAGGTAGAAATTGGAGAAGACTGGAAAATGGCAAATGTAGTGCTAAGCATTAGTATGATACATGTGAGAACTCAGCTCCAGGAAAAACAGGAGAATCTTTTAAGCCTATAAGTACAAAAGGATCTGGGTACTATCCAGGCTGTATCTGTCGAGAACAAGTGGGGTATAACCGCTACAATATTTTGGGGGGGCAGTATTGTAAGCATTGTGAATAATGGAGAAACAGTTATTTTAATAAGGCCTGTCTTTATTTCACAGGACAGTCTGAAAACTAGGGAACAACATCWTTGACAAAACTAGTAAAAGGTAGGTGGAAAACTGAGTTTTTATTATTGACCATCTATCACAGTGACAGCAGGGCTTGGGTGTAAGGACACCAGGTTCTGTCTGCTCTGGAGCCAGGGCTGCTCTGTATTCCAGTTAATGACCTAGATGAAAGAACTGAGACCAGATTTTCAGAAGCTCTCTTGTAGGACAAGATAAGAATTAAAAAGCACTGAAAAATTGGAGATAAGGACTGGAAAAGCAGAATCCCATTAAACAGGAAGAAGAGCATGTACTGCATGTAGGAAGTCACACTTGTTGCAGACAGTCACATGTGAGATCTTTTTTTTGAAGAGGGATATTTGGGTGTTACTTTGCATCCCAATCAGACTATGAGTCACTGGTGTCATACTGCTAAGAAAAGACAAGCATTAAACTTGCAGAAAAACAAAAGGCTAGGTTATAAATCACAGTGGAAGGATTATTTCACCTAAGCCCAAGAGCATTTGAATTCTCAGAACTATATTTCAAGAAATTTGTGGATCATTTGGAAGAAGTCAAAAGGGAAACAGCATATGAAGTAAAATACATTTTTAATCTATGACTTAAGAGGACAGGAATTTCACTTCACRCTGTACTCCATAATTTAGAAAATTAAATTGAAAGAAATTGAGATGTTTAAAGGAGAGATTGATTTAAAGAGAGAAAATGGTCTTCAAACACATGAAGATAAGTAGAATATATTGTCAATTCTCTATGGACAGAGCAAGAAGTGGCAGGCCTAAAAGTGGGAAAAGGTGTGGGGGGAAAATGTGGACTAGACAGTAGTTCCTAAAAATAAAGGTAGCAGAGTCATGAAACAGATAGCCTTGAAAGATGGTGTGGTGTTCAACAGCAGAAATCTTCTCAAAGAGACTAAGAAAAAACCAAACCCAGTTCTGTCCACTATTACATAGATGTGCTTTGGCTCAGCTAACTTAGGAGCCTTTCATTTTTTTTTCTGGGACTCTGAGATAGGAACTACTTAATTACACTTTATAATTTAGTTAAGCTGGATGAGAATGTAAACCTGTAATTAAACAATAGTACTTCAGAATAAAATTTAATTTTCCCATTGGATTTATTTAGCTACTAAGACAGAGCCAACCAAAATATCATAACAATGACCAAACTTCAGTGTACTAAAAGCATATACATGCCAACAAACCTGCAAGGGTTTTCTTTTTCCCCTTTAGATGTATTAAAATATATATCAAATGCTAACAAACTAAGAAGATTCTGAAAGCACAATGGTAAATAAGGTACAATAAATTGTATTCACTCAATATACAGACAGACTTCTACTCTAACTACTTMGAGCTAGAGTCTTCCAACCATAAATGGATCAGTCCTGCAGGGAATCAARAGCTAAATATTTCCTGTAGTCTCTTCAACTTGGTTTGGAACTAGCCCTGTTCTGGAGAAAGGCACTGGAAAAAAGTCTGGTTTAGTGAAGACCAGGGAACCTCCTTCTACTCTTGGCTCTTCTAGTCAGTTTTCCTAAATTGTGCTGAAAGCTAAAAATACCACACTGACAACATTGAATGGCAAAATGAAATGAGGTAGTGAGATCTGGCTGCACTGAGAAAGAGAATTACCTATCACCAAATGAGTCTAAGTGGATTCCAGAAGAGCAGAGAAGTCTCATAGCACTCCAGCAAAACAGGCATTGTCTTAAAGTGTTGTGCAGCAAAAATACTGCTCTGGGATTAACAAGGCTACAAGCAATTCCCTGTGTTTTTAAGAAAGAAATCTAGAATAAAAATCAGGTAGAATTTTAAAGTTGTTAAGCCTTTTGAAAATCATTAAATTATGGATTCTAGAGCCGCTATGGAGACTACTTAGCAGTGGCAATTTTCTTTGATATCAGCTGAAGGTTTCTTTGTTCTATTTTTGGGCTCACTAATATTTATCCAGCTCAATTCTATTATGAATATGGCAAGATGTAACTTTATTATAAATGCCAATGATAAGGAGATAGAATTGCAGAAAATCTGTGTCCAACAACCAGCAGGTCTGATATCAGTGTGGAGGAACACATCATAGAATTGCTCAACTTGGAAAGGACCTCCAAAGTCATCGAGTGCACACTGCCATGTTYGCCACTAAACYGTGTCCCCARAGGCCACATCTCTATGTTTTTTGGACACTTCCAGACAAAATGACTCTGCTACTTCCCTGTGAATGCTGTTCCAAGGCCTGACCACCCTTATCAGTGAAGRAATTTTTCCYAATATCCAATTTAAATGTCCCCTGGTGCAAAACTGGGGCCATTCCCTCTTGTCCTGTTGCTTGTTGCCTGGSAGAAGAGACCAACCCCCAGCTTGTTACAACCTTGATCAACATCATATGAGTATCAGACATTGAGCTGCTGCTTTTTTCTTGAACAGAGATGTTCTTTGCTCAGATTCCAAAAGAAAGTAGCAAAAAATTTGCCCCACACACAATTGAAAAGGTGAAAAACATTTTGACCTACAATGTGGATTTTTTTAATGTGCAAAGTGTGTAGAAATATTTCTTGACAGCCTMTGTCCGACAGAACTGATTATCTGTATTTCCCTTCCTTCTATTACAGCCTATCAATCCTTTTTACCCTGATGACAGTGTTGAGAAAGAACCACTTTCTCAAGAAACTCAGAAGATTTTGCAACACAGGTTGCACAAGCAGCCCAGTGCAGGTGCAGTCTTACAGGAGAGAGGTAAGGAAAGTCAATACCCCAAGACTTCAACTAATTTAAACCTCTGATGACTCAAATAGCATTCTGGTATTTTATCTCCTTCTAGCAGAAAGTACTTTAGTCTGTAATGTTAACCTCCCAGTGCTGCAACTGGTCCAAGTTAATTGGAGAATCAAATCCTTAATCTGACATCACAGAAAAACAAAAATTCTCARGTTATTTTATTGTCAGCATTATGCAATGCTATTCTTTCATTATCCTGGAAGAGTGRAATAGTTGATTTTATATGCATTTGTAACTCCACTCTGTGTGCTTTGGCTACAGGAATAAACAAACTAAGAAACATTCAAATTTTTGTTGTCAAAAATTTCAGGACAAATAATTTRTCTAACAGCAGATTGCTATGTCACAACTGTGAGAATGAAAGAAAATGCTACATTACTCTTGTAGTTGACATACCATGACACAAATGACACTTTATTTTCCCCCCATTTATTTTTCTACTGGTGAATTGTTATGGACACAACTTCATCTATACCCCTATTCCCCCTGGAATCTAATAAAGAATTTCTGTCTTGGTTCAAATTAAGGAATTATTTTCTTTTAATTATATGGCTGCACAAATGAAGTGCGATTTTCTCCTYTGGGGAAATCCCCTTAGGTACAAAAGCTGACTTCATTTAGGAATGTCCCAGATATGTAACAAAATACATTCCAGGTCTGATTAGTCCTTGCCTCATATTTTGGTGTCTGATCCTGTATTGATGTAGAAATGTCCTTTCACAGTTGAGTCTGAGTAAATCCTAATTCACACCAGGATGAGTTGGTGCCAGCTGCATTTTTTTGAAGATGTTGTATTCTTGCACCTGATAGTTGCTACTAAATCAACTTCAAAATCATTTACAATTTTCACATACTCTCAAATATTTGTGATAAATAAGTCTCTGACTCTAGACAAGGCATTAACATCTTCCTTAGTGATTAATGAAGCAAATTTCCTTGCTGCCACCCATGCCCATGAGGTCTCTAAACAAGCTGGGTTTGCAGTGTGGACTCAGGCCTCTATTTCCAGTCACAGGCATCAATTTGAGTCTGTCAATCAGACACTGAGTGCACAGAGAGACTAGGCTGGGATAAAACCAGAAAATATTTCTTTCATTGACACATGRAGCAATTAGCTTTTAATTGACCAAKAAATCCAATAATTTTTAAAGCCTTTTCAAATTTTGTATGCAAGGGKCCTATTCATTATTTTTTTCTCTTTGCATGGAGGGATCAAAGCTGTTAACAAGCAATTCAATAAGCATTGTGTTCACTGTTGCTGGCTTAGGGATTTATCTGACAATCTCAAGGAAAARAAAAAGAAAAAAMCCCACAAAGCTGCTATAGTAAGATAATTCAGAAAACTATTAGAAAATTAATAACCCAAGGGAAAGAGCCATCCATGATTGATCGCAGTGTATTCTTCTGAAGAAACAGAAAGCTTGTTACAGCTCACAGCCCTAAGTGCAAAGTTCACCACTTTGCTTTTGACTTCATTCCCTCCACACTGATTCTCACTGATGACTGTCCCAGTGTTATGCTCAACAGATGAATAGTCATCCCTGTGCCAAAATATTCCACTGAGATTACTCTCATGCACACACACTCCCAGAATGTCTCCATCTCACATGCAGTGCTCTGCTTCAAACCACATCCTTCTGAGCATCAACACAAAAACCTATAGAGACCACAGGGGTTTTACAAGATTGCTGTATGGCCATAAATAGGAAGAACAAATATGATATAACAGCTACAGTTACRCTTCTTCTGCACAGGAGGACATTGTGTAATCTCGTGCAAAAGTTTGTTCATAGGGAAAACTTCCTAATGCAGTTTTTGGTGGAAGACTGAGAAAGTTACAGAGTCCAGGCTATGCCAGAAATGTCATGCTAAGGATTTGTGCACACAATCTGTATATTAAAAGTATTTTAGGAAAGAATCTGAATTCCACCTCTATCAAGCAGCAATATAACAGAAGCCTGAAGGGAGCAGTGCAGGAGGAAAAAATGGTTTGTGCCTTTTAATTTCTATGAAAGCTGTGATAAGGAATAGTGTCAGTTCATGGCAAAGGTGAAGGCAACATCTCATTTTATCTCACCTGAACAAACGCTGCTCCCAAAGGTAAGACTCTTAATTCAGAATACATGAACAACAATTACACTGCCATGCACGAACAAATAAGATCTTTTTTCCACATAAAGATATTAAAAATGGAAGGAAAATTATGAACAATTGAATATTCTGTTACAAGAATCCAACTCTTCGAAGAAGACTGTAAAATCCACCTTATAATTATCCTGGTAGAGCAAAACTCTTTGCAGCTACATTGGTACAAATATTTATACTAGTGTCAAGATATTATACCTCTATTTTATTGAACAAAATTCCTTCATTTTCTCCCCCCTCAAGTTATCCAAAACAAAACTATATATATATTAAAAAAAAAAAAACCACAACAAAAAACCACAAAAAAAACCCCAACCCCCCCCACAAAACCACACAAAAAATAAACAACAACAGTTGTCTGGAGATAAAGTAAAAAAAAAGTGGCTTTGAATTWCTTGTGAGGGGAATAAATTACATAACAAGGAATTTATTGATTTTAATTCAGTTATCTTGAAGTGTRCACTTGTACTAGCAACTATTCAATATGTTTAAGCAAAGATAAAAGAAATATTAAAACTACAAGATGCTTAGAGATGTTTCTTCAAAAGTAAATTTGTCTCTTGACAAGTCAAACCCAACAAATTTAAGATATTCAGCGTTTATCATTCGAGGCTATCATGCTGTCAAGGTAAATGCCTTCATTAAAAGCACAGCAGTTGGATCTTTTGCCCTACAGCACAACTTCTTAATTTTAAGGAATGAGTTCCACACCTTGAGGACTGATGAGTTTCATAAAGAAAATAAAGAAAACTCTTAATTTCAACTGTTCATTAGAGCTATTACTCAGACCTCATTCAGTACCTTCAGCTTCTTGCAGCTGTGGAAGGACCACTATGAACAGTAACACCAAGGAGCCAGAACCCTACCCAAATAAAGTACTCTGTTTTCTGGAGATTTGCCTACCTAAAATCCATCAAGTGCCATACACTGAACCTAAAGTTACACCACTGGAGGTGGCTGATGCTGGTGTCTCACCCATTTTACAGCTTGCCATAACAAACCCCAGTAAGGTTACCCTGGATCAGATTGAAGAAAGAAAAAAAAGATAACAAACCCCATACCAAACCAAAAACTTCTGCTAGCCAAGCTAAGTTGCCTACAAGGGCAGCAAATCACCACTTTTTAGGAGCTTAGTGACATAAGAGTGAAGCTGCAGGGTTTTAAACCTACAGAATCCAGAGGAAATCCATTAGCATTTAGGTACTCATCTTCACCAAGGGTAAACTGGTGATGTTTCAAGTATCTTGCAGTCCAGACAGACAGACATCCTTAAGCCCCAACTTTCAGCTCAAACTGGCCAGCCTCTCACTGATGAGAGAGCCTCTCACCTCTCACTCACATGGTGCCTGCAYTCCACGGCACCTCATCCTGCACAATGCAGACACTGCTTTGCAKCACAGCTTCTCTTAGCAATTACCATCTCTGCTGTCACACAGGTGAATTTGAATCAAGACCACAGCAAAAGCACAGAGCAAGTTATAAAATTAATTACAAGAGAAACATTACCTCTAAGGGTGAGGAGCCTACTCAAAACCAGGGCCAAAAGCAACAGATTCAGCCTTACTTCATGCTTCCTGACCCCCAGCCCTCTCTTCCTGGGATCAAAGCCATTGTCTTCGCCCCAGTTCCTTCTCTTCCCTTGGCAGTGGGCCCTGATTGCTTGATAGATCCCAGCTGCTTTGATCTCTCCTCTTAACTATCTCCTCCCCAGTATTCCAGCACTAATGACACAGCTGGGGATGGTTGTGGCTTGCACATGTGACAAACCTGGGCCCAAGTAACCTTTCAATAAAGAACCTCATAGAAAAGAATATAGGAGAACTTTCAGAACATTTTTATGTAATTGGGCCCCTCTAAGCTCTGAGAGGACATCTCTGAGAAGCAGCATTTTACATAATTGTGGATTGAGGGAGCACATATTGGCTTAATCCAGCAGCCAGAAGTTTCTAGAGCAGCTATTTTCCCCCATCCTCCCCTCAGTGTTATCATTAATAACAGAGATGGCTTGTCTAGCCCTCTCCTTACTTCACTGTCCTTCCTCTGGCAGTTGTAAGGGAGAGGCAAGAGGCAGGGGGAGGATTTTCTTGTTTCTGTTATCATGGCTTAACGAGTAGTTTGAGATTCATAGCAACATAAACAGGCAGAAAACCAAGAACAAATTACACACGCAAACTAACTTAGGCTCTGGAATTAAGAGTTGCTCAGTATGTGGCATGTGGAGGGGCAGAACACAGTGCAAGTTACCTTCCAGCTGACTTGCAGACACCAGTGGATCATCCTAGGAATGGATAAGTCTAGATCACATTTCCTATTTACTGCAGAACTATATGTTATGCTCAGCTGCTGACGACAGTGGGGCTACACAGGGTTGAAAGACAGCGATTTGGGCACAAATGTGGTATTAATTACACCAGCTCTTGGCAGCTCTGGTCCTGCTGCTGCCCAAGAAGAATGATTTCCACAAGCTTCACTATTACATAATTCACTGAGTAGGTGCTTGGGRCTTGACAATCCATGCAGAAATACATGCTGGCTTTTCGTCTCTTCGATTTTTCCTCTATGATACTTTTTTCCTTTGAAATTTGGAAGAGTGGAAACTATTTTTGCAAATTCCTTTCCAAGTTAAAAGATTCAAGCATTCCATAATTTATTTTTTTTACCATGAAATTTAATTTTCTTCTTAAAACATGGATTAAAAGTGACAAGCATACTGAATTCATGGAAATCATACCCTGTTGGGGAGATATTAAAAACCATATGTCACATTGCCTCTTAAATCCAGAATTCAATTCATGGGAACTAGATCCTCGGTAAGACTTGAAATGCACATGACATATGCAAGACTCAGCAGTAACAARTATTTCCCATAGTCTGTTATGGGACTGGTATTGCACTTGTGYCCTCCTGTGAGCTCTGAAATGGACTGTTCAGGACAATGAGTTTATCAGACCTGCCTGTGCACAGAAGCTACAATTTTTTTTCAAGTTTTCTTCTGTTATTTTGAGAGACCTTGGAATACCATGGGGTTCTTGARAGGACTTGAGGCCAGCTTAGAAGTACTCATAGAAATGAGTAAAAAGATGCAGTTTGTGAAAATTGAATTCACCTTGAACTTTCTCATCAGTTCTGGCATAAGAACCAGTGAATTCTATAAACACTGGTGTTACCAGTCTGTACTTGCACAGAGGATCTTCAATAATGTCAGCAGAACTCTCAGTAGGGCCAGAGACAATACAACAGGATATGCACTCCTGTTTATTCCAAGTGTTTCTTTCTGGGGCCAGCTCCAGAGGGGTGAATATTTCAGAGTAAATTATAGTTATCAGGAAACAGCAAGATTTTAAAGATGATAAATTTTGACCATGACATCTCAAAAAGCAGGTRCTTAGTAGCATAGTTCTAATGTTCCCTCAATAGATGATACAGCATTTGCATTTATGAAGAAGGAAGGTAGGGTAGATCAATTCTGCCCTTTAATATAATAAAATGTAGTTATAGACAGTTACTTTGCAGTAGGACAAGCTTAGAAATTCAACTGCCTACTGTGAAACAATTGATTTAATTCTCTTGGGATTCTACCAGCTTTCTCCTTAGAATATCCTGATGTTGTTATCTCTTATTGTAGAGGTTGGACTAAAAATATTCTTTTTTCTCATTCATTCTGATATACATGCATATGGAATCAAAAGGTCTCATTTCACCCTTACCCAAGGCCAGCAGGGTAAGAGTAAAGACCTTTATTCAAATAGGAATTGCAAATACATTGTCTGTCATCTTGGCCCACATACATGAGGGACGACCAAGTTTCAGAGTCTGACTTATTGGAGCAGCTCTTACAACATTATATTATTATGAACCTCTTGKAAGCCTTGGTGTCAGCTGAAAAGTGATGTCTGGAACTGTAAGGTTTCGTTTGAAAGCAAGGAAATCTGCATGACAGGAAATTTATTTCCTACAGTATGAGTTCTCAGAGAAAAAAAGGTTCAGCTATCATTGCAGAGTATAAACAAGTACAAGGAATGTGTGGAAAGAAAGACAGCCAACTTACTATACATGAAGTAATCTAAAATGACCTTCACACTTTAGCAGTATAGAAGTCTGCTGTTTACAGACATTTCAACTCTTCCCCACCCAAACTGAGTAATGACTGCTGCAAAAGCCTGACCTCCCTGCAGTGGAGGRTCCTTGGTACACCTTTGCACACCTTGGTATTTGCTCTTCCATTGCACAGTAAGTGTTACAGAATTCTGAAATACAAATCAARATTAACTGAGGCTTGTAAGAACAGGACTCACATCAGCATCCTGTGCATGGAGTTACTGAAAATCAACCACAGGCAGTACTAAATGGGTTAAATCCTACTCTTGTCACAAGCTCCTCCCCTCCGTAAAGATTCACAGGTGAGTCCTATTGAGGGTGAGATCTAACACATATTCTGTACAAAATGCTTGGAAAACTAGTCCCTCTCTGAATTTAATTCTGCATTCCCTCTTTACTGAATTAAATACAAAGCAAATGACTCATAAGTATATGAAGTATTTCAGCAAAGTATGGTACTGGCTGCTGCTGAGTCTTTGGGAGAAAACATTAAAATGGGTGGGGTGTTTTAAGGTCAAATCTGTTCTGTATTTTTTGAAACACACAAAATTGACTTATATTTGCTTTGAAAACCTAAAGATTAACATGAATATGAAATAATGTTATAGCAGTGAAAAATGTTTAAAAACACTTTATAATTGCAATTAGATTTTTCATAAATGAAAATACATATTTACACAAGGAAGTATTTTATAATTTACCATAAAACACAAATGACAATTCCCAATGCAGAATCTTCAGTCCACAAAGACACTGGTGGATTACAGTTTATAGCCTAAACAAAGAAAAAATACTAATTAATCAGATATATAAATAAGTATGACCGATTTTATATGAACTAATCTGTACATTATTATAAAATTACTGGATATAACTTTGTGAGCCGAATGAAACAATTACAGATAAGTCATAGAGTGCAGGGAGATRGCTATTATAGTAACTTCTTTTATATAAGACAATACAGAGCCTATCCAAATATCATGTTACTGGAAAAGTGCACCAGGGCAAACCCTAGAGATGAAGTAATAGGGTAAGTGAGCCAAGGTTTCTCTTTCCTAGCCTGCTTTAAGTGATGTTTTTGTCACAGATGTACCTAATGACACACACTATTGGAGTGAATGTGGAAAAATCTTCACACAAGAAACGTTATACTTTTWTTTTCCTTGCCAGGCATAAATTGATTCCATATAATGTTACCACAAATCCTGTGAATACTCTTTTCTGTGCAGAATCATACTTTGGTGGCACAGATATTCTCTGTTCTAGTTTTGCTGGTTTTATTCAATATTAAAACTACTCTTTGTTGCTTGAACTTTTATTAGAGGCATAAAGTCTGTATGACTAAAGATGAAGGCTTAGCTTGTACCACTATAAAAGCTTCAGAAAATCACTCAAAAGTAGAAAAGAAAAAAATGCAACAAAATAAGCAAACTTTTTCCCCTTTCAGCAAAGCTCTTGTGCAAAGAAGGCTTCAGCATAAGTGCATGTCAATTCTGGTTTAACACAAAGATATTGAAATCAGGGTCAAAAACTTAGACCTTGGTTATTTTGTGTTTGGGGTGGGATTTTTTTGTCACTAAGCTGAGCTAAAATGCCTCCTTGGCTTTCCTTTGTGCTCAAAGGGCACTGCAAAGCTTAGCTTTTCCCCTTCCCTTTGCCTCCAGGTCCCATATAATTGATTCTGACCAAGTGTTAGCAGTTACATCCAACTCCCAGAAGTTTTTCCTGAACTACGGTTATTCCTGGTGATTCATACGTCTGAGAATCTTTCTGAAAAATAAACTATTGGAACCTTTAAAATAATTAACTTGGCTCTTCTAGTGCACAGGATCTTTTGAAGAGATTGCAGGGAAGGGAGAGATGTAAGAGAAGTGGAGGGCTGGCCCTTGTGCTTGTGGAATCCTGGCACTGAGAACGCAGTTGTCTTTATCTGCTTACACTGGGGACAGATGCAGAAAGCCAAGGGCAACTTACCTCCCAGATGCAGTGAATAATGGCATGTAAACATATCAAAGAGGTCTCCTCTTTTCCAATAAAACAGAGTCCAACTTCATTTTTGCAGTGAAGGGGAAGTTTAAAGTAAAAACTAAAGGTACAGAAGGCTTGCACTCTTATCTAAACTGGTCAGTACCTTTCCAATAAATATTTTAAAGTAACTTTCCTTTGCCTCATAGGTATTCAGTCRCTTCCACACTGAGTAAGGTTTAAAGCAGGGCAATAATCAATAAAAATTCAAATGACCTGCTGCTAAGCTTGTTGCTGACTCATTCACAGAGGTTAGAAAGCTGTCTAATCTGTTCCTAGTTCTGTTTATTCACCTGGAAAATTTAGGAGCAAGTCATAATTAGTGTTTATAAAGCACTCTGAAAAAAACCCCCATGTAATTACTTCCTTGTTAAAAGCATGTATGATTTGTTTGACTCTACACCACCAGTACCGTTGTGTGTCCTCCTGACTCAAGGATGTCCTTCTAAATCAGATACTATAATTTCTGAAAGACTTAATTTGTTTCTTTTCTGATCCCTTTTAGTTCTCTGCTTTCTCTGGGATTKGATATTCTCCATGCTATATTGTATGTTGGCCTTATAAAACTGATAGTAAAGCTGAGAACCTACATTTATTCCTTCAAATGCTGAAGTCTAAATATTGGGATGTTCAGAGGATAAAAAGAGRATTTGCACCTGAGTCATGTGCATAGCAAAAATTTATCAAGTAGAAAAGAAACTTCTACTCCCTGCTTGCTTTCTATKTCTACTCCTGGGCTTGCTTTCCCCAGGAAGGGACCGGCAACAGATTTGAAGATTATTGACTTGAGTCAAGAGCTGTCAGGTTTCAGGAGAAGCCAGGTTTGGGAATAACAGAAAAAACTGAGTTCAGCGAGTCCTTTACCAAGAATAACTCTTTTTCTTATCTCCTGATACAAACTCTGTCCTCTTTCACAACTTTGTGGGATTCCCACTGGCTGAAATTGTGAGTGTGCTCTGTGTAGGAGCCACTCCAACAGCCAAGTCCTTTCTCAATAATAGCTTTCAGCTCCTGCTTTTCCTGTAGCGTGCACTGAAGGGAATGAGTTCCCTGTTTCTTACAGTCATCAGAATTGTATGCCTTGTCCTAGATTTGCATTACCCAAGTTTGTTCTCCCTGTTCCCTGGAAGTTTGAGCAAATCTGCCCTCAGATCCCAGTATTTATAGGAGTACATATGGATTGAAGACAAAAGGAAATTAGATTAATAAGTTTTGCCTTTCCTTAGTTAGTTGGAGAATATCTATGTGCATTCAGATGGACAAATGTATAAAAAGCAGACTAGCAAATATTTGCCTGCTTGCTTTGCCTCAATACTCCTGAGCCTTCTTTTGGCTGTGCTGGGGTTCTTGCACTGTTTGTACATACTCTGAACTGAGATTCTCTCTCTGTCTTTCTGACCGTTTGGGTCAGTGCTCTTCCGCTCTCCTGGCCACTGCGTGCTCTCCCTCTGAGTCTTTATGTCCTAGCAATTAGACATTATGTCTTTGTTTCCCCACTAGGGAAATTCCATTGTTCCAGCTCCTGGCTCTAGGGAGGATGGGGAAAGACTAAGATTTCCTCTCTTYTTTTCTGTTTTTTTCTTTTTCCCTTCTCTTTGTCTTAGGCACATTTATTCGATGATTCAGGGATATGCCTGTAAATGCTTTCCTGCTCCTTAACTCCTGTACACTTAGGGAATCTTCTGTATTATTTCTGTTTTGTTTCCATCTTAACAGAGAACTCAATTACAAACAGTAATAACTGAACTAAACCATCTTCTCTCGCCCATGCAGTGAGTCACCAGGATTTTCCATAATATTAGATGAGTAAGCACATTTTTTAGGCTTTTAATAGTCGACTAWGCTTCACAGAAAAAGGGAGCTTTGACACTACTTCTGGACCTAGAATCTTCTCCCCCTGCAAGCTTTTCGCCCTGTGGATGATAAAGGGGTTATGCACTTTTCCATCAAACTGATTGTTGTATATCTTGGTCTTATGAGTCAACATAGCTTTTTAACTAAGCTGCCTTGTAAGCAAGATAGCATCTGCAAGATGAAAATGAGAAACAGCTGTAACAGAGGACAAAATAAAACCTTCTTTAGACACTGGAAATGCATATGGTAACCCAGGGATATTCCAAAAACTATCCCAGCCTCCTGAAAATTGAAGGGCACTATAATTTCATTAATTTTTATGCTGGTTTGAAGCAAAGTGTGGTACATGATCAAATTGGTATGCCCATAGGATAAACACAGCATGCAGTGAAAGCTCCAAGTGCTGTAGAAATCCAGTAGTTCTCTCTCTCTGGCAGGACTTTACAGGGATTTCAATGTACTCTTTCATATCACTGGAAAAAATGACAAGTGGAAATGTAAAGTTTGCTTGAAAAAAAGTTTTCTCAGTGTAACTGTAGAACTCAATATGTTTCTGCATTTCATAATGTGGTATTTCCCCCAAACTGTGAGATGATTGTGCTTTGTAACTCAGTTCAAGCACTTTGGACAAATGCAATTTCTATAACAATCAGAAAAAAGGAATGGAATTTATCAATTTAACCATTTAAACCATATATGAGAAGTTGTTGTTTTATTGTTTGTACCAACATTCTGTAAATTGACAAGGAACCAGTGAAATTCAAGTCCCAATGCAACGTACTCTTTACTACCGAGAGCAATGAGTGGTCTCATTAAGAATGCAGCAGTCATGAGGGGAAACCATGTCACTGGGATAAAGAAACTGATATTTCATATGGATTTGAGAGCCAGGCCTGCTCTCAAACCATTTCAACTTTGAAAACAAGCTCAAGGAGTTACCAAAGTATGGGGAAAAGAGGCAGAGTCCCTGGTAGGATTAATCAGTGATGCTGCCTGGTTTCCAAGGGATAGAATGATTGCAAGATACCCTAGAAATAGCTAAAGACTGGTCTTTTCATCAATGTCACCTCAGAATGTGGTAATTTAAAAATGCACTCACCAGTAGGCCACACAAGGAGATARCACAAACTACCTGTTATTTTGTGCTCATATTCCTATATTTTACATTCATGATGGGTTAGTCTGGGGCACACCAAATTTTCTGAGTTAGTATCATTTGTGTGCCTCATTGTTAAGATGCTTTTAAATTCCAGTTTCAGATAATGCATAAAGTTGTTAATGGAGGCACAATATTAACTGCTTTTGTTTCTGAATATTCACTCTTAACTGCAYATTCTAGTTTAGTCCTTTTTCTTAGTGTTCATTGTCCTTGTGATTTTTATTATCCAGACAATTTAAACTGAGAGCAGAATTTTAAAAAGGTACAACATGAAATAGATTGCAAARTAATTTACTCTATAATGTATTCCATAGAGCTACACTGTGCCTATAATAAGCATAGATAAATTCATTTTGATGTATCATGCTTAGCACAGAGGTAAGTGGGCATGTAATTAACTCTTTTTTTTGTGTCTCTTCACCTAGTAATATTGTAATTATTTTTCTTAGCCATCAAGTTATTACAGCACAATTTAATTTTAACCTAGTGTATGATTTACTCTACCAGATCTTGCAATTCTGTGAAGGCAAAGAAGTTTCTCCTGCCTGTCCATTTCAGCCCCCTCAACATCTGCCCCATTTCAGCAGGKGGAATGAAGCCACCTGACATGCCAYTTTCAAAGTCAGACTGACCAAAGCCCTGGAATATGCAGATGCATGATTAAGCCTTTGCTAGTGAGAGGGTGTATGGGTTGATTTAAAAGAGGTGCATTCTACCTTTTGGAGGTCTGTCTTTAAACTGAGAAAGAAAAAGTAGCCTAGCACTAACTTTATTGGGTTTTGTCTTAAATCTTTGCTCCACACCAAATCTGCTCCTGAGAATTMAGGTTTTCATCTGACAGGTAGATTTGGTCTTCTCCAAAGACATCTTGGACAGGTGCTGGATATTAAAACGGAACATAAAGCCAAGCTACTGAAGCTTGCTATAGTCTCATTGGATGTTTTGGCTGAGTTGCTGTGTGACATATAAAATGACAAGACTGCCTCGAAGACCAGAGATCCTTCAAGGTCATCCTAGCTGGCTGCTTTTCTGTACCCAAGGAATTTGGCAGATTGCAGAAAATCTTGTCACATGTGCTTCTCAACATGTAAATTGAGTACTTTCCCTGTAGAAATCTAAGCCATTGTGCCTGCACACTTGGGGAAATTCTATGTCCTCAGGAGCATGAAGTTAGTGAAAGGGCTCTTYCTTTACTGTGTGGCAGACACCTTCATTCAAGAGGAATATAGCAGAAAGGTTTGAGAACAGGACCAGCCAGTATCAATCTCACAAACACTTAAAATGCAAATAGCAAGATGACTGTGCTACATTTGCATTGTTTGAGAAAACACGTCTTACCCTGCAAATGCTCTCTTTCTGCCCTACAAACAAATGTCAACATTATTTCAGTTGCTGCCTGCACAAACCAGTTTAATCTACAAAGGAGTTGAAGACAGGTGTCAAAACTGGTCTGTGTAGTCAAGGACGTCACTTTCTCTTGTGTCTTTGCACAAACACATGGAAAAAAACCCTAAGACCTTCATTTTGTTTGTATGTAAAAAGATGTTSGTGAAGTTTCCTGTTTCATATTCTATTCCTGTCACAGAAAACTTCTCAAGAATCCTTTCTTTTACTGTGAGAGGTTTAAAGGCTATCTGTCTTATTACAGTTTCAGAATCCCACTTCAAGAGGTTAGAAAACTCATAATTCATGGGGCTGGCAGCAGCCTCGTTTTCATCCTTATATTGCTATGCAAAACTTCTACTCATGTGGCATGGTTCACCCCTCACCCTGTGGACTCTTGCATCATTCTGTGTTCTGTGAAATCCATAAGGAAAATGTAATTTGTTTGTTTGCACTTGCCTCACCCCTGGCAGCAGCAGTATGGAATCAAGTGAATGAAGTATAATAAGATTACCTATCTCCTGGAGAGAAACCAGAAAGCATGGTGTCAGTCATAGCAGCACAATGCCACCCTGAAAAGTAATATAAAACTCACTGCCACTCAATGTACAGTGTCTGTGGCTGATTCTCTACTCATCCCAGGTGTCCTGGGAGAGCATGAGCATATCAGAGAATCATTTAGTCTGGAAAAGACTTTTAAGATCATCAAGCCCAAAACCAATCTGCAGAACTGCAGGCAAGCCACAAGAGAACATTTTCATACTTTGAAAGTGAAAATATGTGCTTTGAAAAAACCCTGCACTACCTGAGACAATGAGCTGCTCTGATGTTGCACTGTTTGGTTCATTCATGGAAGTCTGGGTAATAATTCTGCATTCTACTGATTTCATGTGAGGCAGTCCACAAATAAGTTAATAATTCTGTATTTTAGGCAGCATCTGACAAGATCACAGTAATAAAAGGACAGGTCACCTTAGGAAATTGCTTTTTAATGGGCAAGCTCCATCCTCTAAACAGWATGAAATAGCAATCAAATATATGATGTTATAATGAAATGTATAAGCCAAAAGAACTAAATGGGGGTTGGAAAGGTAACTTCTTCACTTGTGATTTAAACCCTTGACTTGGACACCTTGCAAACTCATTCCAATATACTTTTAAAAGTGTGTGATTTTATTTTTTTTCCCATCTGATACATCGTTATTTTCTTGTAAAGAATGGGTGTAAGTACAAAGGTGGATGGCAAAATCCAAGGAAACATCATGATTCTCCTTCACTGTTTAACATACTAATTAATTTTTAAGTAGAAATTATTGTACTTTTTTCCTTTTAAATGTGATAGCCTCCATGTTTCAGCTAATTGCACAGGAATGTATATAATAATGCTGCCTACTTGAACAACACTCAATACAGATTTAGACCAGTACAAACTGATTCAGCAAATGAAGTCTTTTCCTGACAAAGATGATTCAGAAATGAGAATCACTGGCAATAGGACTGGAAATTCAGTCACAAGCTGGAAAACAGCTCTTCTCTCAGTTTAAGGAAAGGGGTGAGCACCTTAGCTGGTTGCTACATAGAACGTTCCCTCTTTTCAAATATCATCCTACAGTTACAAATGTGATTTCTTGTTTAAATTAGGGAAGAAAGATGACAGTGTAGTTGCCCAAAGTGCAACACTTAAAAACACCAGGGTATTTTGCTAGAAATGTATTGTGAAAGTTTGCTTATCTCTTCAAGTCACATGCTTCCATGCATGAAAGCAGCAGGAAATATAGTTCATTTAGCTGGCCCCTGGGGGTTGTGACTACAGGCACAGTACTAGAGAGAAAAGACAGCATGCTTCATATACCTGCAGGAAAGGACCTAGCAATTTTCAGGCTGATAAAAAGTCCCTGTGTGCCAGCCAACAGATGTGTCCAGATTTATGATGGAGAGTATGCTAAACTTAAGAGAGGGATGGAATAAATTACTCTGTTGTTCCGGCAACTAAGAAACAGCAAAAAGGTCATGTTTAAGTCACATTTTTCTCCTGATGCTGCTCCCAAAATGATACTCTATAAACACTTTATTATTAAACTGATGAGCCTACCATTAATTCTGTTGCAGCTCAAGTTCATGAATATTAACCTTTCCAGGGGACAGCACCAGTCATCTTGGTTGGCCGAGTGCAAGTTTCTGAGAAATTCTCTGTGTACCCAGTTAAATGGATGTCATGCTGGGGTTTTTTCTGGGAGGAAAAAAGCATTCAGGCATAAAGATTCTCTTCCATGGCATATGACATGCACAGATAAAGGACAAAGGCCATTTCATTTCTTTAAATATGATGGCATGGTCATTCCTCAGCCACAAACTTAATCTCGTTACCTTTTTTCCTAAATGAGCATTATCTTTTTGCTGGTTCTTTTAAGCTTGAAGTCTACTTTGAAATATCCTGTKGTATAGTCAGATTTTTACTTTTTTCACAAAATGAACAGTCCAAAGACTGTTTTTATTGTGCCAAAAATTAAAATCCTGACATCAAAAAAAAGCACAGCTCTGCTGTTACCTACCTCTGCTACCAAACGACTTGTCTGAATGAGTACAACTTTTCACTTTAGCCACAAGCTAAAGACTGATATGGTCTGACTGTTCCATATGGGTCTCTAATTCTATAATAGATCCCTTAACGAGTTTTTTGTTCAATATTTTTCCAYATTTTGCAAAGCAGTTGTAAACTTTTTCAATCCTTGTTTTTATCTCACCTGTGCACTGCAACTGATTTCATGTTTTCTTTGAAATTGAGTAACATCATTCATGAAATTTCTTTTCCTTCAGCTGTATGAGTGCCATAAAGTTTATCGGAAAAAAAAAAATCCTTGAGTTAGATAGCAATCACATGAGAAACACTGATGCCTCACTCAAAGTAAATAAAATACAAAATAAAATTTCTTTAGAGCAACTTGTGTTGGACAGACATTTGCCCTACCTTGATCCTCTGAATTTAAGTTCCACACTGTAGAACTCATAGCCTCCAAATCACCCAAAATGCAAATTGTGTTACACTTAACTCCCCTTTCGTCTTGTACCTGATTGTAAGTTATTCAAACTCTAATCCAGATYTGCCCACTCTCCAACTCAATTTTACATAAATTATGCAAAATGCCTGCAAAAAGGATGTACAATTGTTCCAGTTTCCCTGCATTGAATATGCATTTGAATGAATATATTCAAGTAAAATGTTACTACTGCTGTCTGTCCAAATATGTGTGAAAAACTCACTATTTTTAAAATTACTTCATGACAGAAAAATCTTTGAATTCTTTCCAATTAGTTGAAGTCTTTGTCAATGCATGGCAATTATTTGGCATAAATTAAGTTTTGCCTCATTTTARGTGAACGAGGCAGACTGTACTTCAGCAGCAGGGAACAAAGCTTTCAAAGACATGCCAAAGAATTGCTTCTCATTTGTAAAGAAAAAAAAAAGAGGGCTTTGTGAAAATTACTTTTGAGATAATGCATACTTGATAATGCATAAAATCCACAAGTTTTAATTTGTGTCAGCAATTTTTGACTGACATTTCAGAGTGGATATTTTGACATATTTTGACCTATTAACTCAGAACATTCTGATGCATTAGGAAAAAAGAACATTTTCACTTGACTATTTCAGAAAGCCTGAGCAATATTAACAACAAAAAAGTAAACATGACTCTTTTTTCAGTTGCTGAATGAAAAATATGTTAAATTAAAATTATCCATTGACATTCCTTGAAATGTTTATATTTTTTACTTTGTGTTCTCAAAAACATGGCACACTGAAAAGCTGACAGTTTAGTTAAATGTCTTACACAGTTTAAATATTATCCAGGAAAAGTTTAAATTTAGGATTAAAGGATTAAATTTCTCTTACAATAGTGATTATGTATACACCATRTCTTAAGTATAAAAAAAGCAAATAAAGTCTGATTTGTTTATTGCAGACCAATATTATATAGATTCCAGTTATATCTTATAAACTTCTTGGGTTTAAAGTATCARTTTAGAAAGCTGATAAATATCACTAATTTTCATTCCTTGGGATTTTTTTCATATCTGAGGGATTTATACTAGATTAAGCATAAAAATGCAGCTTAAAGTAACAAAAATTAGCTGCTASTAAATTGAATATTAAAATGAAGGTTTTTGTGCCTAATTTGATATCTAGACTTATCTGGAAAATGTGCTGAACAAAGTGCAGTTTGATTTAGACTACTGTAAATGCAGTAATTGAAATTTTCTTGATGTCAAGATCTGGGTATTTCTCATATATACAAAAACTGCAAAAGCCATCCTGTGGGAAAAAGAAACAGAAAAAGAAGCAAACATGGTACTGACGTGAGCACATATCTACTGTTGCATCAGAAACAGTTCAGGGGAAGAAAGAGAATAGATACCAGTATTCTGTGGAAAGAAGAGACTTTTTCCCCTTAGAGCAAAGACATCAACCACCTGCATTTTGCTTTTGAAAAACACCACCTATAGRTCTGTGACAGACACAAGCAGCATCAGAATCATCCATTTGACCAATTTTAGTCAACTACAACTTGGCTCTCTTCCGAGTTCTCTTTCGTGAGCAGTGCCCAGTACACAGATTCCACGTGGACCTCACTGAGTCAGGGTGTTGATGGGGTGGGGAAAGGAGCAATGTTAAAATGTTATCTTGCCCACCTGATTATCTCTCTCTCACAACTCTAATGTMATTTAGACAGTTCAAAACCTGGGCCACATTCCAGCCCGTGCAAGAGGATTATAGTGCTGCTGTAAACATCTGCAGTTATGCAGAGGTTGAGCTCTCAGCATGTTCCTCCTGCCTTTATCCTTGGCTCCACTCTCTGTTGGTGGAGCCTAGAAGGGCTTCCCAAGGGAGCAGCCTGCAGCTGTCTTGCACAGATCCTATGCCAAGGCAATTTTCCTTCCACAGGAAGCAGGCGTTGAGAATACCTTATACATCCTCAGCCCTCTACTCTGTAGGAAAACACTGGAACAGACTGGGGAGTGTTTCTTAGCCACTCTAACTGCACTGTTTCCCTAAAGACTRTGCTAATGGGTAACACTTTAGCACTGACTTGGAAAAGTGATTGATATTTATTGAATTTCCAGTGCTATTTCCTCCGCAGTTTTGTCTCGGAATGTCCTTTCCTGTCAACCTGTAGCCTCTTGCTATAGGTTGGAAGATTTGAAGAGATTATAGTCTTGAGTGTAGAGACTGAATAACATCCTGTATGAATGACATCCAACATGCAGCACAACCATATATAACTACTAAATCAATTACTGGAAAGTGCATGCTTTTTCTTAATTTGTGCTCTAACAATGGTTATGTACAGAGTAATCATCAAGAAAAGACACAGTATAAATCACAAATTACTTGAAGAACTGCCTTAATATTTTTCTATTTCTTTTTCTGTGTTAAGACAAAATACTGTAGAGTAAATCAGTGATCAAGAGGCTTTAAAGTATTTAAGTTTTTTAAATTTAAGTTTAAAGTGATGTGCCTAGACTGAAGTGTGAAGTAATGGGTGTACCCATAGCACTCAGTGAAACATTGCATAGAGAACTATCTGAACATGAACAGCCAAGCTGATGTGACATTTTGTAACTTCACTGAAATATTAATGATCTTGCCAAACAATATCTTTACAAGTCCATCTTTCTTTTTAAACTAGACCAATTATTGTTCTTGGCTCTACAAATCTGTGGAATGACTGTCTTGGCCTTTTCTTCTTGTACAACCTCAATTCCTATGTTTTCCTGCTGCAGTGCCCAAGATCATTCCCTAGCTTCTTAAAWTGCTTATAGTTAAATTGAAGAGTTTACAAGAAAGCATACATAATTCATACATATTTAACTGGATATATTTCATGCTATTTAGAAAACAATAAAAGCAGGGGCACGATTTTATAAAGCAAAATAAACAAAAGTATCAAAGCACTTCTTTGTGTAGTGACTAAGAGTGATTTGCCTTTTACGAATTCTTGTGCAAGAAGTATTGGAGACTGGACTTCAGCCTGTTTCACCACAGTAATACATCACCACCTTTTCACTGTTTCTCAAAGATTCCTGTTCTGGTGTACTTCAACTGAAAACAGAATAAAATATTTCCTCCAAAATCAAGATTCCAGAATGTTTCTCCAGGACCTTGAACCTCTTTAGCAAATGAGTCATCCACACGCTTTCTATCACACAGAATGAACATCTRTATATCATATGGATGAACATACAGATGTTCATACAGAATGAACATCCATGCTCTGTCAGAACAGAATGAATGTCCATATTTTGAGCAGAGCAGCAAGGTACCTGAACATCCCCCAACCCCACCATGACTGAAGCCAGGTGTTTCCACTTGTATCTGAGGCATGTGAGGCAAAGCCCACCAATTAACCTGATAAAATAGTAATGATCTTGTTCCATTTTAATCTAATGCTTATGAAAAACCTTCCCTTGTTCTAGTTTGGTATTAGTTTCAAGGAAAGATAGTTTTCTAGCTCTTCACTGTCTGCAATTAATACACTTGTGAGGRTTTCTTCTGCACATCCCCCTAATGACAGCTCAGTGACATAAGCATTTCAGTGTATACACTTTGGAAAGTAGTTTTCCTCCCTTCATGTTGATAATCTGAGCCAAATGTCAAAAAGTTGTTAGGACTGATCTGTTTTACTCCTTCCTTGCCACCATTGTGGGTATAGTTAAAAAAAGTAAAAGGAAAATTCTGCTATGCAGTTTGTCCTGCACCTGTTGGTTTCCTGAACTGTTTTCTTCCAAGGCAGGGAACATTATGAGTGCACGACTTTTGCTTTGAGTCCAACAGGAGATGTCATGATGCAGCTTTTCTGGGAATCTACTCGGGGCAGAATGAACAAGCTGGGCTAAAACCTGTTTGGAAATATGTTTTTCCTGTCTTGAGAGAATGAACCCAGCAGCTTCCTCCCAAATGCTGCATTTGGAGGCTGGAACTATAAGTATTGAATGGAATGCAGTGTGTGTAGGAATATTTAGGCCTTTGGTGTATTTTTGGATATTGGTCCCTGGTAACAGGCTGGGAGCTCCCATTGATGCTGCAGGCTGCCAAGTTGTGCTCTGCAATGGCACTAGGCTGTGATGGGTTTTGCATTACCCTCAGAAGCACTGCTGGAAGAGACACCACACTGCTGGCTAGCAGCATGATTTCTGCACACACTCATTCAGAAATGGAGCAAGCCTCCAAACATGCCAGCACTCCCCCTTCCTCCCTGAACTCTTATTCCATCTCCAATAACAGGAGTATACTCACGTCAGTTGTCTGAACTTCTGCACACAATTTCTGTGCACCACTCTGGATGCCAAGAGATTCTAGGCACAGGGACATAACGCTGCTTCTACCCATTCCTCATTTTACTCCAAACAAGCAAAACATAGTCACCCAATTTCAGGGAAGATGGCTCCTGTGCCTTTGATGAAAGGCAATGCAGAGAGAAAAAATTTGGCCAYGGCCTTGAGAGGAGTGCAGGGGTCAGTGCTGAGCTCCAGCACCACAGGGTGCTGTGGTTACCTGGATTCTTCCCCGTACTACCTTACTGCCTCTTACTCGGACAATGAAACTAAAAGTTCACAAGGAAATAAGAGGATTCTGTTTATCTGTGGGCTGTGAGTAACCCTTGCACCAGGCAGAAACAACAACAGAGCTGAAATTTAGAGGGTCCTGAACAAAACAACAGYATCATCAGAGCACATGAAGGCTTGGAAGCCTCATCTGCTTCCAGCAGCAGGGATGCACACCTGGGAAGGCAGCTCAGCAGCAGCAGGARCCACACTGCCTCCAGCTGGAGCCATTTCTGCTCTCAAGTCAAGCAGTGTCTTATTTTTCAAGGGACTATAGCTTTTTGGAAAGACAAATAAGGTTTTCTTTTTGGAAAAATTGATGCTTCTATTGCTAGTTTTGGAGTTAAGTGGATAGATTTCCGAACAATTAAACACTTCTGCGTCCAGTGGTGAAAAAGGCTCCCTTCCAAAATGTGCTCTCAGTTACAGGAATACTGTACTCAGTTTCACAGGAGAAAAGCATAATGTGGTACAGCATAGGGCTTCTTCTCACACAGTGTTTTAAATATTTTCACTGTGTTAAAACTTCCTTTCCTTTATCTATATGAGTTCAGAGATATTCCAATCTCTGTAGTTAACTTTACATATTTCTCAGCTGTGCGATTCAGCATAGTTGAAATGCTTAAAATCTTTAACCCATAGCTTGTGTGAAAGTTATTCCTCACCTGTCCCTTAATTTCTGAGGAATTTGGGATTCCTTCTCCAATGGTTATTGCCATCAAATCAGGAAGGGAATGAGAAATGAGAATGAGAAAAATGTGTGTTTCCAGGAAACATTCAGCATTTGAGATCAACACAGAAAGCTAAAACAAGTTCTGCAGACACTGGCACCAAATCAGAGGTGTGGAGGAATGCCACAATAAAGAATTTATTACCTTGGGCTTCCACAAGGTATGTTCTTGTACTGCAGCAGTCTTGTGCTGAGCTGAACATCAGATAMTTTTTTCATGATACAAAAAGACTATAAAAAGTTTCTGTTGACTGAACCTAGGGCTAAAACTATCAGCCTTTCTCCTTTCTGGAAGCTATTTACTGTCATGGGAAGAAAAAGTGGAGGGAAAGGAAGTAGAGTTATAAGTGATGTCCAAAGCCTGGCTCAAAGACCACTACAACAGTAAACAGAAAGATGAAGTGCTGCTGCCTCAGCAGGTAAAAAACTAAAAACAGGATCTGCAAATCCTCATAGCATTGGGTCAGATCCATGATGTAAATCCAAACAATAAATACAGCTCAAAGCCACATCTTCCAAACAATCACAAGAGCTAGATATGTTATAAATGGTAGAGAGAAAATAGAAATTATAYGATCAAAAAGAATATTAGCATCAATAATTTCTTCATTTTAGCCTGACTTGGGGGAACTGCATAGAGTCTAAAACCAAACAACATTTTGCATTTTTTTTCCTATTCCAGGCTTAATTTAATATTCTTTCTTTAAAAGAAAGTCAAAACAAGTTTCTTTTAATCACTGATCCTGCATACAATAGAAGGGTACATATGCACTAATAAAGCCTGGCACAGTTATAACCCTCTTTAGAAGTTTTATTAGGAATAAAGATTTTAACAGGTTTTCTACCTGGGAATCCTAGACCTCCTGGTTATACTGAAGTTACATCCTGAAACAGAGGTTTGTGGCTCACATTCCTTCAGCTCAGCACAGCAAAAGCCTGTTGGCCCATTTTAGAAATGGTGCAGCAAATCCATCCTTCTTTTCTGTATTTAGAACAAAGTACATCACTTTGGCTTTTTATTATTCTTTTTATTGTTCTGCATTGTATRAATGCCAGATATATACTGTCTGGAAGACTAATCTAACTGTACTTGGTTCATGTTATTATTAAAGCTGCCTTTCTTCCTGTCACTCTTGGACAGCTGGCAGGCATGATTAAGCAAATAATTCTGCCTATGGAAAAATTACTTTACAGTTATTTATAACTTACAGTCTCTGATACAGGGAGTCAAGTATTCAAGAAGTGGTAACACAGTCTAACTGATCTGGTGCATGCTGTTCTGGGGTGAACTCCTCATTTTACCCTGTCCTGTCTCCTGTAGTGAAGAAGTCATTGAGATGGACTGAAAATGACTGAACACATAGGTGGGCTACATTATTAGTTTAGAAATTGAGTCCKGTTGGATTCTTGTCCTTTCTCTTATGAAATATTTATTTATAAATGCAAGAACARCATCAAAAGAAAGAAGAAAGAATCTCCCAAACCACTCCCAAAACTCAAGGCCTGACACTAAGTCTCCCTACTGGGTAATAGGAAGAGTCATTTCAAATCCCCATATTGGGAGGAAAGTTTATAAATAGGTTCATAAGATAGTTTCAAGATGAGAAGAAAACTTTCAGTTATTTAAATCAGATGAAATTCAAAGAATTTGCTCAACTGTAGCCACATAATTCATGCCAGTTTTTCTTACCCACGCAGACTAGGAAGGAGAAAGTAGATGCCAGTTGTTTGTCACATGCCTTGGATAGTACAGAATTCCATGTAACTTCAGAGCTGGTCARGATGCATGTCTGCTCTGACAGGCACTTGCTCTTTTCTTCAGCAGAGCTACTAGAAGAATCTTTTTTATTTTATCACCTATGCAAACCTACCACAGATGTAAAACAAAAACTGTGCAAGAATATTTGTAGTGCTTTACTAGGCCCACAGAGCCAAAAGGGTGTTCTTGGCATGAAGCAGGGGAGACTTCACCAAGAGAAGCCCCTCTGAGGTCAGAAATGTGAATAAGAACAGAGAATTGATGTGGGAGCAGAACCCAGGTCTGCAGTGCCACACTGCATTTCATTTCAGTACTTACTGAAAGCCAGGCAACATGGACTGAGGGAATAGCTATGGACTTCTGAGTTCAATGAAAAATTTTAACTTGACTTGCATCCATTTACTTGCTTAATTTTGGAATATTGGGCCAAATCCAGCTGAGATCTTGGAACATCACMTCTTGCTGCTGGGATATAATAAATAACAAGGATGCAAGTCCTGAGGAAAATCATTTCTCATCACGCATATGCATCTGCACAAAGAGCAGAGCTGRGGGCCAAGCTTATGGCAAAAGTACAACTATCCAAACTTCCAAACTCCTGCTTCCTTCTTCTCAACTTCAGAGAGCTCTGCTAATCTTGAAACCTTTCTGTCAGGTTTTTCTTGTTTCCTGGGTATTCTGAAGTTTCCTTTCTACTTTTGCTCAGCTTTGCCCCACACAATACATTGGGGATGCTCAAAACAAAGCTCAAGAAAGAGCCCATGTTATAAGAAGTTCTGGCTTTCGAGGAACTATATAGCTTAAAAGAATTGGAAAGGTCCTGAACAGAACATGGCTGTCTGAGTCTGTGAAACTAGATAATTTGACACTGATAACCTGTGACTTTGCAAGTTCTCAGCATAACTCAAGCCATTAAACAGTCCCATAAAATGGTTAAATGTGGAAGATTGCTGTGAGTAATGCAGCATTGCAGAGTGTAGTATTAAAAACAGAGAAGAAAAAAAAGAAAATCTTAAAGAAGTTTTCCAGACCAAAAAAGGAATAGCATGAAAAGTGGCATGTTGTAGACAGTGGGCCATAAAGCTCTCATAAGTATTGGCATAAAGCAAAAAGGAATGCAAATACAGTCAAATAGGAAATACTTCCCTCTGTGGAAGAGACAGGGMTATCTAGCCACATATAATTTGATACTGAAAACTTCAGTCAGCTCTAACACTATCCTCATTAGGAAGTAACAAGCTAGAGGGGCCTATAGGGATCAGCATGGCAAGTTTAGACTGTTAGAAAATACCCTTAGGAGCTGTAACACAAACCTGCTAGCAAATCCTTGAAGTCATCAGCCACTTTGCTTTAAAAACAAAAAAAACCAAAAAAAACCACAAAAAAACCAAAAACAAACAAACAAAAAAGTTGTAAAGCCTCCTCAATGACTTGCAGCATGGGGCCTGATAACAAAGCATTGCATTAATAAAGGTATATGAGTCTCTAAACTCTTGCCTCAGACTTATTTCCACATCACACAGCTTAGTATCACCTCTTAATTTTAGGGTAAGTAGGYTTTTAGTAGCTTCCTTTATGGGATTTTGATTGCCTCCACAGCCCATAACAATATGAATTCCTTCCAAACCAAAATAATTTGATTTGCAT
Source organism: Mixornis gularis (assembly GCA_003546035.1). Lineage (NCBI taxonomy): Eukaryota > Metazoa > Chordata > Aves > Passeriformes > Timaliidae > Mixornis > Mixornis gularis. The sequence continues at coordinate 1,904,339 of QVAJ01000104.1, forward strand.
TGCTCTCAAGCACTTGGGTCTTTTCTAGAGGGAACACYCCTTTCTGTTTTGGCTTGTCTACATGTATTTATTTTTTATTTTAGGGCAGAGATTTTATTGGGGACATTGGAGATGGAAAGGACTTAATTAGTCACTTAGGACTGACTTAGTCACAACCATACTCTTTCAGTCCAGCCCATTATCAAGYGGCCTTGATTCTTGCTGTATTTCCTGTGTTGCTGCCTCCTGGCACTCAGAACAGGGAAGTTCCCCCAAGATTTACAACAGAGTCTCTTTTCTCAGCTTTTTCCTTCTGTCCTTTGACATTGACCATTTGTCCCTTACTCTTGTGTGCATGGTTTCATCTCCAGATAATGTTATTTTACGTATTCAGCTTCATTTTCTGCTTTTTCTGGTAGATGTATTTATAGTGTAGCCCTTTCCTAGTGGGCAGATTGCTGTTTGGGAAGTAACACCTCACAGCTCTGCCTGGGAGACTCTACCATGCAATGAGGATACTTGTGTAGCCCCCTACATCAGGGATTAGGCAAGACTGAGGCCTGCACTACTGTATTTGAGACAAGTGGTTATAGATGGATTGATTAGATTTCTCTTCATTGCTCCACTGTTTTGACTAGTCCCTAGTTTGTAAAATGTTTGGCATTACAAACGCCCTTGCTCTTTGAGCAGAAATTCAAAATGTTATACAAACTAAAGCAAGCAGTTTTCCACCTTTCCTTTCTTTAGTGACCCTACATATGATATAATCTGGATTTCAGACTGAATTGAGGGTAAGGTAATGGCTTTGTTTTTGTGTTATCGATTACTCCTTTTCCATTAAGTTTTCAAGTATGCTGTGTGTTCAATTTGTTCTTCCCTTTGCATGYATGTTTCAAAAATCCCTGTAATATTTTCTTTCCAAATGACATAATTACTTCATGATGTCTTTACTTCTCTCTTGTTATTTTTGCTGGAAACAGTGAAAATGTACTTAAACAGCTCTTTGGCAGACATATACATCATACTGACCCAATTTATAGCATCTGCCTTGCAACTTTGTGTACCATCATTTGCCAAACATTCTGTAACTGCAAAATAATAAGAAAATAATAGTGAAGTGTTCCTACCCTTTCATGCTCTCTGTTCTGCATCCCACATGTCCCACAGAGCCTACATAATGAAATGTTTGCTAGGTTGTTGGGTCAGCACGGAGGAGCAGAGTAAAAGCCGTGCTGGAAGTACTCACTGAGTAGGGCTCATGGCTACCAAGGCCAAGGCTCCTGCTGTTAAACACACTGTGCTGCATCTGCTACTAAGAAAAGCTAGAGAAGAGTGGCCATTAAAGCTGCAAAGTTTAGTGGCAGAACAGAAAATCCTTCCACAACAGTAAAAAACTGAAAGGGCAACATAAAAAATTAGCCTGGGGTTTTTTTGGACTTCTAAGCCTGTATTTGTGAACAGCAAGTGGTCCAGATCAATTTGGTATACTCAGATTACAGTACAGATGGCACTTCTTCTAAAGTCCTATTTAAAATACTATTAAGCTAACAAATGGGAGAAMTATTAACTGAACTTTAAAATTACCCTTTTTACCTCCAACTTTGGAAGGCTGATGTAAAATGAATTAGTGCATTTCTTTCTGACAGCTGTAGACATTTCTGACAGCTGTAGATAGAATCTTTCCTTTCATTCCTCTTCTCTTTGTCTTCTACCTTCCCAGAGAGAGGTTGATTTTATATTGAAATGTACAGAAGAGAATTGGAGAATTACATCCCATTGGTTTCTGAGAACTGGATCCTTCATCTCAGCTGTTAATTTTATGTCTTTTTTTTTCTAGTATAGCCGCCTCCTCAATGGTTTCTGTAACTTTTCCAGTACAAAACGTGTTAGTCAGATTCTCTAGAACTTCTTCATTTCCCTAGACATTCTGCAGCATGGCTATTTTTGCTGGGGTGTGTTAAAAATAATGGTCCATGTGGCCTCAAACAGGAATGACCTAGTTAAAGCCTCAAATTAATTCTTTGGAGGATATCACTTGTCCTTATTTTGAGTGATACAYTCATTGCATAATTTATGAGAAACAGCTATCTGGAAGAAATAGGGAGATGCAAAAATGTGATAGGTAGGAAAATCCAATAGCAGAAAACATCTTTTCAAATGGACAAGCCATAGGGTGTGCAAGACTAATCACACCTTGACTTTCTTGTTCAATATTGATCTGTTTTTCAGAAGGATGAGTAGCAAGAGGGAAATCAAAGTACAGCATAAGCTTGTACAACCTCATAAGTAGGAATGTTAGACCTACAATTTTCATTGCTTAGTATTTTATTTAACAGAAATGTTTTGCCATCCAAACTGTATCAAAGTTCCACAGCACATATTTAGCAACTCAAACAGTCATATAGGATGTAAAATACTTGTAAAATTTTAACGGTTTTGGTATTCTAATTCAGCTGAGTCATAATAGGTGTGAAGAAGTCAAAGCAGTGGAGCCATTAGATCAAAATGAAATAATCAGGTTTCCCTGAATACAGCCAAAAAATTTAGCATTTTAAGTCATGAACTAGAGCCTAAATAAATGTACTTTTCTCTTTCTGCATGACTTGGATCTGCAGGTGACCAACTTTTCACAGAAGCCAAGATAGGGTGGAAGAAGTTGGCATCTTGTAACTCTCCCACACATACTGTATATCAACTCTGTCCCTAAATTTTCCTCTCAGAATAGTCTGGCACCTCCCACAACCAGGAATTGTGAAGTGGAAAAGGACATGCATAATCTATTTTATTATCAGCATATTTTTCCCCTCATTCTTCAGATTTTGTTTCCATGTTCAGTTGTGTCTTAGAAGTCCCAGCCCTACGCCAGATCTATTGATTTTATGGATGTTGCCTTGTGCCTCCTCAGTCTTTGGAGCACTCTGAGTAGATCACTCAAGAATGGGTGAAAAGATGTAAAAAATAAGGGTTTCCCACTCACAGATATTTGGTCATGGCCATTCAAAGATGCATCATCTGATAACTACTGAGGAAATGGATTTGTCATTGTGTGACAATTGGAATAGGGAAAGTGATTTCTCCACGGCTGAAGTTCTGAAATATTTTGAAAGCGGTTTTATTCCATGAAAGTAACTAAGCATTTGAATCTATTGCCCAAGTGAAACCACCCTTTAAAAATCCCTGTGTACTAAGATGAATRTCACTGCTTGGTGAAGATGGCTAAAATGGGCAGAATGTGTAAAATGCATTAAAAAAACCCAAAACCAAACAAAACCAAACAGTTAAGAACTAAAATACTGGCTTGTTACTTAATTTGAATAGCTTTTTAATTTTACCCTGTTAAAATGCTCTGCCTTGACACTAGCACTTCTGAAAATGAACAGAACACACAAATTGATATGAACATATCCTACAGCATTTATTAAACTTCATTAAAGAAAAAGCAGTGAAAACTTCTGGGAAAAAGGAGTCGTGTTCTGCTTCAGTTTTGATTTGGAATTAATGAGCACCCATAACTATTTGTGCCTTTGCCTTTGGAGCTGGAGACTCCCCATGCTCACATTACAATTATTTCTGCTGTAATTATTACAATAATTATTACAATAATTTCTACAATTATTTCACCTGAGGGCTGGAAGGATGAAAGAACTCCATGGCTAACACACCTCCCTTCATTCCAGAGTGGACTGCATTTGCACTTAGAACAAGGTATCAGCCATGGAGCACTTAGACACTGCACAAACAGAAAGCACATTTTTGGATGCTTTTCTGTGAATACCTCACTGAGCTGTGAGAGTTTGTTTACAGAGTTGCTCAGCAGCTTCACTTTCCATTGACACAGTTGCTGGCTCCTCAGGTCCTCAGTTTGCAAAGGGAGGAGTGATGGAAAAGAGAGCATGGATGCTGTTACAAGACCTATGGTGCTAGATTTTTGTAGTATTTAAATCTATTCAAACAGGTATTTCAGTTTATTTCTAAATATTTCACTTTAAAAGATTGATATATTTACATAGTAAAAGCAAARAAAATCCAAAGTCTCTTGGGATTGTCAAAGCAGCAGAGGCAGTTCTATCTCAACATCCACTGCAATTTATTGGGATTTGACTGTCTAATTTCCCTAAACTTTACTGAAAATTCTAGCTTTGTGTGCAGCTATAGAAAAAYCGAAGCATTTACTACTAGCTATGCCATAATCTTAAAACACAATTAAAATATAAAAGGCATGCCAAGTGCCACAAAATTGCTCAGAAAAGAAGGGAGCTTTGCACATAAGATTACATGGTTAGGATTAAGGCAAGAAAAATCATGTTCCACAGATAACAAGAGTATTTTAGCATCATCTGAACCTTTTGGCACCAAAATGAGATATAGAAAATTGTGAACAGTTTGATTTTGGGGGACTAGCCTGTAATGGGACCTATTTTGTGATGAACATCTTATTGACATCTAGCAGCATAAAAGCTAATTATCAGCCACATTGATACTTTATGAACAAAATCTTATACATTTGAGTATTTCCACTATTTTCAATGTGAGCACTATTCTTACGTATGTCTAAAATCTTATCACTTGCTTCTGCATTTCACTCTCTGCAACTGTTTTTACCATAGTGCCATCAAAGTGATAAAAGATATTATTCCTACATGAAACAGAATAAAATTATAGTGAATAGTAACTCTGAGGTTACAGATGCTTAGGAGGCTCTGGATGTCCTTAGAAATTTCACATTAGAAGTGAACTCTTAGGCTGCAGGACAAGTACAAAAATCTGATAATTCCTCTACTTTCAAGTACAAAAATCTGATAATTCCTCTACTTTGGGCATTTTTTGGATAGTTTTTAGGATGATTTTTAGACTGTGGAGGACTGCCTTGGGCATGTTCGTGTGGGAACCCATTGTATGTTTATTGGTGTGACTTTAACTCAAGAAACAAGATAACTCTGTTTATTGTGAGAAGGGATTATGGTGAGAACTCTGCTGCTGCTGCTAAATTAGGCTGTCTCTTTCTATCCCAAGAATAGGAAGAGGACATACATCCGAGCTTCTTTTTCAAAATTGCTTCCTGAGCCCATCATTCTTCTTATAGGGARGCAAGAGGGTTGTACTCCATCATCTGGCACAGTAATTCTAATGCAACCACATGGAGAAACACAATACCCACACAGAGGAGAACTTTTGTCACAGGTTAATACTACAGAGTGCAAACCTGCCCCTAATGCTCTGACTTAATAGAGAGCATCTACTCTTACAGCACAATTTAACTACATAAAAACTGTAATACTGATAGCTATAAATAATGATCTAATACCACAGAAATTTTCAAGATATTTCACATAAATGTGAAGACTTGTTATKTTTAACTAGTATCACTGCTGTGGGAAGGGAATATCACATATCCAAACCAGCGATATTTCTAGTGGAAACAAACTTTCTTCTAGATTCACTACAGAAATTATAAAAGTTGGCTGTGTGTATAAAATGGCAACTTTTGCAAGTCCTATCTGACACAAAYACACTTGGCCCTCTCAGTAGTAGCTCCAAATCTGCATTTTCACTCAGACAACATTAGGCCATTGCCTAACCTTGGCCCCCATCCTCCCCTTTACTCCAGATGAGATAGACGAGATACTAGAGCAGTGTGACTCACAGAAACTTCTTCCCACATGAAATCCCCAGTGCTGCTGCCTAGTATGCAGCATTGATTTAAAAGCCCTTCTAGGCCACCTGCCAGCACTACAGCTAGCCCTGAGCTTAAGTCTCTGGTCAGGCAGAAACGGTCAGAGAGGAAAGCCAAGGAGCTGTGACTAAGCCTGTGTTAGGAACATCTTTTTCTATCACCCACGTCTAACCCCATAGCACCAGCCCTTGCTGACACTGTCAACCCACACCCATTAGCTCCTGAAAACTCATTAGCTACAACACAGTGCTGCTAATTCAAAAGTTAATTCTTATTTCCCCCAGCAAGTGAAATTGTGACCCCTAGTCWTTGTGCTGTATTTATCCATCAACCAGTTACTCCGTCACGAGACCCGGGTTTGGCACTGCTTCACATCCTCCTCCAGTGGCTTCCCGAGTGTTTTGCAATACTGGTTGGGTCCTTGCTGTCCTGCGTCTTTAACCAAAGCATTGCAGATAAACTAGAGAGACTGGATTCAGGCAAGAGGCCTGATTTATCCACGTGGACAGCTTTTCCCTTTTGTGGACTTACAGTTCTGCATCATGTGACTCATTTGAACACTAATTTCAATCCAGCAATGTACTGATTTTCCTCTAATCTGAAATTCTTGGCAGCTAAAAGAACCTAATTAGGGTGTTTCTGTTGGCATTTGTTCTTTTTCTGTGAGAGGGAAACATATTTCAGTTTTGTGCAGTTCAAGCTCCTTAAACACCGCCAGTTAAAATACAAATTTGAACCTAACTGATCATCCTCTCTGGGCAATGGAATTAGTTATAAATCCAACATTGTGACACAAAACCAGGCAAGCAGCTTCACATGGAGCTGCTCCTTGGCCCTTGTCTGCATTAAAGTTAACCCTAATGTTAATCTTAGCCTTAACCTTAATCAAAGGCCAGCAACTGCTACCACTACAAACAGAATAAACTAATTGGGTCCTAAACAAAATCTATAATCTTATTCTGAAAAAAAATAAAAAATCTAGTTTTGAGGCTCCTCTCAGTTAAAGCACTGACTAATTTGATCACTAGCCCCAAGCTGAAGCTTCATTTCACCCATCCTCTACAGGGCATAAACCAGAACTAGCCCCACTGTTGCCTGTTTCTAAACCTATGTCATAACCCTAGTTTATAATCTCCTGCATTTAGTTTATAATCTGTGCACTGGAAACCTCCAGATCTGCCTCAGAGCCTTACAAAGAATGGACAATACCAGCTGGCTGGGGTGAAAGAAGTGACTGCCTGGCAATCTAGCTTGCCATGGCGATTTTCTCATTTCAGGTGATTTCTCACTGGGATTTTGTCTCCTACTTTTGGCAGTTTGAGTAGTGCTGATCAGACTAGCTGAGAGACACGTGGCTGTGATTTTTTTTTTTTAAATATAAATGCAACTTCTTAGTTCTTTATACAAAGTAAAAATTCGAGTTGAAAAAGGTCAGGTGAATCATCAAACAGAAGAACCACAAAATATAATTATTATTGTTACAAGCACATATCTTAGCATATCCAGTGCCCTTTCAGATATCTAACAGGAAGATTTTAGRTATAAAATCTAGCCAGCAACATTCATTAAAGTAGAATTCACTTCAGGTAAGTATACAAACCTCTTGAAGTGTAAGAKCACTTGAGTTCAAGAATGAAAAAAATAATTTAAAGAGTAACAGTCAAGAGAAGCCAATTTGAAATGCATCGACAGGGAAGCAAAGCTGTACAGATTGGACTGCTGGATCTGCAATTATGAGAGGCCTGGCAGAAAATAAAACAGCATTCTAGTGTCCTTAACCACTCCACTCCCCACAGTCCTAAGGGTCTCTTCAGACATTGCAAGGTCCAGATGCATTTTGCTCTTTATTACTCTAGAACATTTCTGGTGATTGACTACCTCATGGACAGTTGCACTGTAGTGGGAAASCCCAGAGCTGATGGCATTGCAGGCTGGGGGGATGGCAGGACAGACATGTCTAGACAGGGAAAGGATCAGTAGCCTATTTGGTCAATAGATGGTCCTCAGACCTTTTCAGGRGTGGGATTGCTGATTTCTGCATCTGTTGCCCAGCTATTTTCTGAGGTGTAGCACAGTTTTGCTTTGGTAAATTGGTCATTAGTGCCATATTTCCTATGCTGRAGCTCCTTTTCCTTCCTTTATAATTATTTCAGCCATTGGCTCACATGATATTAATCATTGCACAGAGAAAATGTCACACACACCAGGTTCAGACTGTTCTAGTAAACCAGAGGGAAATAGTTTATTGTGATAGCAATGCTGAGTTGACTTTGACCTGCTRTCATTACTGAATAATGCACAAGGACAAATTTCAGTACTGTTTAAGACTGTCCAACAGAAGGGTGGTAGGCAGCAAAATCTTACTTAAGATTTGGTAGAACTTTAGGTCATTATGGACAGCAAATGTATTTAATGGGGAATGTCCTTTTTGGTATGTCTTTCATCTTGCAAGAGGGAACACTTCCCATTGAGATCAAAGGGAAAAAGTTACTGGCAATCACCATACATACCTAACATCATCAGACCTTCAGGGTTTAATTAAAAGAAGAATTTTGTCCACAAGAAAAGCCAGTAGTCATCCAAACCGTGGTGTGTGTCACAACTGGATTCTCTCAACAGCTTCCCAGATATTGACGAATAGTAGCCAAAGCCAAATGCAGTGCTTAGATAAATACCAGATGCCAGGTGCTTGGTGTCTTTGGCCTTAMTATTCCCTCCTACAGGGCTACTTCTCAGTTTGTGGTTTCTGCTGAAGAAGGTCTCATTTTGACTTGCATTAGGCAATACACATGTGCACTGCTCTTAATGAATAAACCCCATCTGGAAAACTGCCATCACAAAGCTCTGTTAAAAAGCCTCTCCCTTCAACTGAAAGCAAAAATTATAGGGTAGGACAGTACCTATAGGGTGTCTATTAAACCAAACTCCAAGCACTGGTTTCCCTGATGCAGTAGTCTGTTCACAGTAATTGTTGTGACAGACCCTTTAGACAAGGAAGGTTCATCTCTCCATTGGTACAACTTACATGTGTGCAAGTTCTAAGAGGCAACAGATACGCAAGGTCGTATTACAAGATCAAGAATGCATTCAAAACTTGGCACCTTTYCAAAACTCTCCAGTCACTTCTGACTTATTCCAACATGGTATTAATCCCCATTCTGTTAGAGAAGATAATGAAAGAGATTTTGCATATAATGAATTTTTCAAGGGAGATTATACAAAAGCACCTATAAATTAAACAGACGGCAGAGCGCAAGTGTTTGAGGGAAGAGATAACGTGAGAGACAGAAGAACAAATAATTTACAAAATATTAGAACAAATAGTTTCTAACTTCTTTAATTTCTTTTGCCTTTGGGAAAAGAAATCTGTACAAGGAGTTCTGTGAGGAAAAGCAGATATGACAGGCACAGATTAGGAGGAAGATGGAGAAGCTGCTACAGAAAAGCAATCAGGAAGGGAGGAAATTATTCTCCTGGAAGACAGAAAAAAAAAAAAAGAAAATAGAGAGTGACAATTCACACGAGTAATAAAAGATACGAAAGACAGAAAATAGTGAAAGGCAGAAATAAGGAATCCTGACATATCCTGAAAATAAGAAATAACAAATTGGCAGAGATCAATCCAAAGTCAAAAAGTAAGGATTGAATACAACTCTGCTTGCAAGATCCAAAAAGACCATTATACTGTTAATGCTGCTATTGGCCCCAGAGTTTCTGACTCCTGCTAGTACCAAAAGGAGTGGGAGGAAGAGGCATTTGATTGCCTCTTGGTCTGGAAGCCAGCCAACAGCACTGCAGAGCTTCTACTTTTTTTACTTTTWAAATTGTTTTTGCTAGTGATTACAAGTATTTCTCATTGCATCCTTTCTAGGAGGAAGCTTGGTGTAAATAACCCATTTTTTTCTCTGTAAATTCTTCCTTTTGCACTGCTTATGTTTTGTRTTTCCTTCCACTAAATATTCTCAAAATATTCTCACTAATTCTGTCCACCTCTGAGGCACAAAATATTTCATGTCAATAGACTGGACTTCAGTTGGGAATTTTGTATACAGCAAACATTTTAAAATATTAATGTATTGTTTAAATCACAAGCTTGTATAACCGCTTACCCTTGTCATATCAAGACCAGATTCTTCACTGACTTCTGTGGGTGGTTTTTGTCACTTGGTTTATGACAGAAGTCTCCTAGTAGCCAATCTGTTTCTTTAACTATTTCTTTTTTTTACCAGAGGTAGAATATGTCCTTAATCAGTTAACTGTCAGTCCAATTTTTTCCTTCTTCCTGAGGATTTCTAATAAGTTTGTGAACCTCCAAAGTTCTGCTAAAAACTTCGTGTGATTTTTATTCTTTTCAGTACTCTGTGACCTACCCTTTTGAGGTCCAATGTGTAGCCAGAGTAATGAGTTTCTTTTTCAAACACATCTTGMCCTGAAACTTCAGGATAATTGTAGTTTTTTCCTATTTCTCATTTGCAACAACAATGGAGCTCAGCAGGTCTGTGGGAAACTGAAATAAACTGGGACAGAGGCCGAGATGGAAATATTTCAGCTGAAAATCAGTTCTCAAAAATGAGGGATCGGTTGCAACCAAGCTGCAGAGAGAACCCTTTGTTAGTTTGGTATGATACCTGATATTATAAAAACCACAAAGAAGCAGATGTTCCTTATCCAGGAGACTAGGTGTTGGGTTTTCTCGTTTCCAAAATAACCTCCCAAGACAGCACAAGGCGTGGGGAAATATCAGTTTCTTCTGGTTCTTGTAGAAGTTCTTCTGGCTACGCCTCCTCCAGTAAATGAACTCAGCCTGATACTGTGTTTGGGTCCAGGTGGACTGGGATGGCCTGTGTCAGTGCTGAATTTTCAGCACTGGAACTTTCAGTCTCCMAAAGAAGAGGTTCCAGGAAGCCTGCCTGGAGGGAATGACCACTACAGTCATTTAATTCTCAAAACACCAATGCCCAGGCATTGTTTGGGTACAGCACTGTTTGTAAAAGGATGAGTTCATGCCAGGCAAAGCTCTCTTCACCAGCACAGATGTTTGCAGCCCAGTGCTCAGAAATGTTTCCAGGCACGCTTGGATTTGGTCATATAGACACAGCCTGAAGGTCCAATGGTGTTTCAAGGGAGCCCATGTCTTAGAGATGTGTTTTATAACATTTATGTAGTGTAAATCTTCTCTTACTGGTGTCTTGGAATCTCCATGGGAACAAATAAAGATATAATGATGTTACTGTGTAACACAAGGGGAGGGAACAAACAAATGTGGAGGGTTTGGGCTTTTTAATAAATCCCTAGTTTGCATGAAGCATGTCCTGACTAAGGCACACAATAGGCAAATTAGAAAACTGGAGATTAAAAAATATATGAYTGATAGTAGCCATTAAACAGGTCTTTTCAATCAATCAAGTACTATCAAGATTGTTTCTTCTCACATTCAAAAGCAGTTGTGAAATTTATCATCTTAATACATGCAAAAGTTTCCTTTTGCAGATCCAGCAAATACTGCTAAGCCACCCACGCCACACACATRCTCACAGGCTCTATAAATTTTGGGATAGTGCAAGTTCAGGTCCATTCCCATTGCCAGAAAAAAAACCCCACTAAAAAAAGAGCAGCAAATATAAACCAGAACAGAAACCTAAATAAAATACTTCAGAAGATTCCCTTATCCCATTGTATTCCAGTAAATTATGTGTACTTTCCTGTGTGTTTTGGCACCAGAAAAAAAATACAAATCTGTCTCTTAATTGTGCAAACGCAAGGAATATGCGAGTCCTTGAAAACAAATCTCTCGAGCTCTGCTATGAAACTTTTGAAGCAATTCATGTCACCGTGACACCCTGTCACTTCAAAGCAAGAAGGTAATATTTCATCACAGGAAAACTGGTTTGTTGCATTGGTCTTTACAAGTTATAACACAAGCAAAGAGCTGTACAGCATCTTTCGGGATTTGCCTTGACTTTTTTTTAGAAGTAGAAGCACTTCAGAGAAATGTTTTGGCAAAGCCTCCTTGGTGCAATCTGGAAATTTTCTACTATGAATAAAGACATATTTATATATATATAGTTTGTGCCTGAGTGTAGGACCTACGGGAAATGAGCGAAGAAGAAACAGGACTTAATTAGCGGATTGTCAAACTTAAGCTCGTTAACAAGAAGAATTAAATTATTTTCTACCTTCATCCTGGTTGATCTGAACATTCTGCTAAATGCAATTGTCAGAACAACGGGCTAATTTTTGAAAAACRGGCTGCAATCAGTCTGGCTGCCATTCAAATGTATATAATTGTTTCAGAATGAGCAAAGAGCACAACAAGGCCATGTGAGGCCAGCAAGAGGAGAGGAGGGAAAGTTTGGATTAGAGGCTTCCTGTATGGAAAACATCTGCACTGAAGCTGGAGAAGCTGCACTTTCACTGGAGGCTGGGTTAGAATTACAAGGCTGAAGCAGCACCCACTTTTCTCCTAACCTGTGCAGGCACTTCACTTTGGGTGAGCCAGATGCAAGAGCAAGTTCAGAAGCTTGACCCCTTTTTCAGAGGCAGTTAYTCTATTTAGTGGTGGTTACTGAAAGCAAACTTTTGAAACAACTGTGTTTTGTCATCATATCAACTTCCTCCTGGAAAAAYATCTTGTAAATTATCCACTTTATACTTCATTCAGGATGGATACTTGAGACCTGAAGGTCTGTGTTTACACAGAATGTAATTACAAGATGAAAAAGGAATTTTTTTGCTACGCATTGTACCCTGCCATGTCTAGTGATCTGGGGAGAAAGCTGTAACTAAGTTAGTGCTTTTAAGGACTTCTGGCATGCTTGTCTCTCACCCAAAGCAGGTCATCAAAAGTCAACTCACCTAACTTGAAAAGAACCAGCAGCAATAGAGGCCATAAGAACCAAAGAAAAAGACATACAAATCCAACAATTTTCCAAATTTCCTTAAGCAGGTGTTAACTTATTTTGAATTATCATAGTCCTTATATTTTCCATTTCATTGATTACACATTTCTTTGCTGGTATAAACACTGTTTCTGAACATGCTTGAGAACAACATCTTAAAAACCCCAAAACTCCACTATACCTCATCCTGCTGACATCCTGCAGGACTCCATCCTCCTAAGATTATTTTAGTTTCTATCTCTCTATAAAAACACTTCTCACTCAAGTGCTCTCCCATKTTATCCCAGCACCTCCTCCCTACTCCACACAGGCTATCAAAGTAACAGAAACAGAAGGCAACTTATTCAAAGTTATGCAGCACCTAATTTCTGGAAGACTATCCCTCAATCCCATAATTAAGTGAAAAACAGGATAGGCAAGACAGATAAATGCAAAATAAGATKTCATAAGTGGCTTTTAAAATATTAAAAAAWTTAAATATAATAAAAATTGATAATAAAATTAGCTATAAGGACAGGATTCTTTTTTTTTCACATATGTTCAGGTCCTTGGAAATTATCTAACAGGACTTGGTATCTTCTAAAGCAGATAAAGATGTGTCAGGAATCATGGACTTGCTACCAAGTGCTATTAAGCTCGCTGAGAACAGGTTGCAAGCCAGAATTATCACAGTATTCACTTTTGACCTCACCCTACGCATAGGCAGTGAATCCCAAATAAACAGAAAAATGCATTCTGTCCAACAAATGGATCATCTGAATACAGAGGAACACCACGCATACAAAAAGATAAGGTCACACCCTGAAGAAGAGCATTAAGAGGGAGGAGGAGAAGCCATTCCTGCACTTCTGTCTTCCCCAGGCAGATATGTGGCCAAGAGCAGGTGCCTATTTCTGGGGGGAATAACTACATGGTGAGAGGAAACTAAAGGAATCTAAACAAAGCCACGAGGTCCCAGTGGAAGAAGCAGCTGGTTTCTCATCCACAAGAAATGTACCTGAGAGCCTCTCCACCCTTTTTCCCATTGTGGTCAAGTGAGGCAGAAGCCTGTTCTGAGCCAGCTCCTTGCGGCCTCGAGTGACCCTAGGAGGGGAAGCTGCTGAGAGGGAGCCTAGCTAGACAGAGCTTGCCAGTGGGTGCAGCCACGGAGAAATTCCGTGTCTGATGGAGTCCTTGAGTGTCTGCCAGGGATCCGGCGTGCCTGGACACAGCCTCAGACACGTACAGTGCTGAGAGCCTTCGGTGTTGGGAGACAAGATTGATGCAGCAAGAGATGCTATAGCTGCTTTCTGCATCCAATTTGGTTTGAGTCCTCTGCATCCAGCTTGATTTGCATAGAACGAATATTCCTCTGAGAACGCTGCTGAATTCTTTCTAGCTGAGACAAACTATATAAATTGTATTGTTCTGGCAAAATCCAGCTAATAAAGCATATTTTATTCCCTTTATTAATTATGACAATTACATACTGCACAACTTCTCATTAGTAACATGAATATAAAATCTAAGATTGATTTCTACTATAAATCTTTATTTCCGTTTGTCATTTTGGGATTATAATTCTACAAAACTGATAAACATGCTTTTAGGCTGGAAGCATTTTTGTTTATATGGCATGAATTGTATTTCTGAATCATAAAATCCTATGAGGAAACCTCAATTTCTGCTATAAYTGTTTCCACTTTAAAAACCAGGTCATTGCCAATCACTCTGGGTGAAATAATACCTTGTGTTTGGTACATAAACAATTCAGTTTAAAATACATGACAGCATCATAGTCCCCAAACACTGGATTACTGGAGACCAAACTGAAATTCCTTGCCTGGAATTATCTTTGCATTTGAATTCAAATTTATCTCCTTAGGAAGACACAGTAACAAAGAATGGAAAACCAGCATTACATCTAATTTCTACTTTACTAAAAATTGATACACATTAGTCTGTATCTGAGATCTTAAGACCTTTCTTTATGCATTCTATCACATTACTTCTACAAATCTGGGGACTTTTGATTGCTCTCCTTGTGCATAGATTATAACTCTTGTCTTGGAAAAAATCACAGGAGCAGAAGTAACAGCATTAGAGAGCTGCCTCCTGATTCAGTAAAACTTTTATTTGCTCGACAGCTCCTCCACATGCAAGTGTAACCATATGATTAATCTCCTCTTCTGGCAGTCTTACAAATTGCAACCAAAAAGAAGCAGAAAGTTCTTTGCTACCCATACACTGCAACATGTCATGTCACTACACAGATTTGATTTGCTCTGAATCTTCTTGACCATGTCTGTCCATTTTTGCTGCGGTGAGAAATATGATCCTGGAGAAAATATATTGCTAAAATTGGAATAGATTATCACATATGATATGTACGTTTCTGAATTTAATCATGGTGGGTTGAGAGCTTTAACTTCAGAACACTTAGAAAAGGCAAGGTTTCCTTCATCAGACTGAGGAAGGCTCCAGAAATTAGAGTGGACAAGTTTTCATAAAAGCACAGTYTTTCATTTACCTGAACTATAGAGAGATGCAAATATTCTTTGTTCCTCTCTCTGATGAAAGAGAKTGGACAGCTTCTTTTTTGAAGCTTCTTTATTTACTGGCATCTCTTGTTTTCCATGGCAGATGTTTCCCTGTCTATTTTTCATGGAAACACTTATTTTCTGCAGCTTGTTCTGTTTTGAATGGAAGACTGAAGTGGAATTGTCTGTGGCCAGCAGACAGCAGTAGAAAGACCTTTTCTGCYTTCTCATGATCCATCTTGTAAATCAGATCTAGTCATTACATTTACAGCCTACGAGTGGGAAGACTGGAACTGAAGAAAACATGGATTAGGAGTTGAAACAAAATATTGCACAATTTGGTCCCAATTCTTAAAGAAGCAACATCCTTAAAACCAAATAACTGGGATGATAGCATTCCTGAAGAGATTATTCCTTTATTCTACAAAATCAATCAGTAAAATGTATTATTATCTTGGTGAACCTATTCTACCTGAAGAAAAGGGAGATTTTTAAAATAAGGCAGGCAGAGTTATAAAAAACTCTGTATATAATTTTTACATAAAAAAATGTAAGGTTTTATAGTAGAAGTGCTCTGACTATACTGGCAGAGTRTGTAAATCATTAGCAAGAGCATTTAGGGCTGGCAATTAGTCTATATATGACTACATCACTTGGAGTTGTCCTTAAATAACAGCAGAGAACGAGTACAGGGACACAAAATCCACGGGCAATGCTTCCCACCTAATATTGCTCAGGAAAGTGATCTCAGCCTTCTTACAGTAAAGGTTTCAGTGGAGCAAAGCAATTGGCTGCTCCTGTGCTGGGAGCAGACAGTGAGCAAGGAAAAGCAAACGCAACAAATCAGCGAGATGTTGAAATAACCTTTTCAATGGGGAAAGAATGTGACACAGAACAAGTTAAAATGAGTAAAAGTATCTGTTGCATCTTCATTCTTGGTAGCAGGCGGTTCAAGCTAAAAGGCTAAAAGCATCCTCGACTCTAAAGTAGCTCTGGTTGTCAGCAAGCCATGAAAGTGCAAAAAGCTGCACAGAAAAAGTCAAGGCACATGTCCCACCTGAAGCCCAGCACAAGGCTCAGAGCCTCACAGCCTTAAACCAGCACAGTCAACACCATGGCAGGATAACTGCCCCAGCTCACATCAGCTCTAAACCAGCACATCCAACACCATGGCAGGATAACTGCCCCAGCC
Organism: Mixornis gularis; assembly: GCA_003546035.1. Lineage (NCBI taxonomy): Eukaryota > Metazoa > Chordata > Aves > Passeriformes > Timaliidae > Mixornis > Mixornis gularis. The sequence goes on from QVAJ01000104.1 coordinate 1,920,602, forward strand.
CACAACAGCCTTAAACCAGCACATCCAAAACCATGGCAGGATAACTGCCCTAGCCCAGATCAGCCTTAAACCAGCACATCTAACACCATGACAGGACAGCTGCCCCAGTCACATCAGCCTTAAACCAGCACATCCAACACCATGGCAGGATAACTGCCCCGGCTCAGATCAGCCCTAAACCAGCACATCCAACACCATGGCAGGATAATTGCCCCAGCACAGCTGGAGTCCTGCAGGGCTGTGTCCAAGCCCTGCCTTCTGTCTGCCTGAGGACAGAGCTGTTCTTTGTCCTCCTGCACTTCATTTGCTTGTCTGGAACCCCCACACAGGTCATGGTGTTCTGACTGAAGATGCATCCTAACTCTCCGAAAAATGCTGTCTGTGTAAACAAACTGAGCATTAAAGGCCAGGATAGGTGATTGTCACAGGACAAGCGTTATGATCAAAGCACTTAGGAATGCTCTTCAGCATTCGTCTTGATGTGGAAGCATCTAAATCCTGTTATCACAGGAAGGTTTGGGAGGCAGGACATAATTTTTACTGYGGGACTGGGCTCCTCTGCACTCTATTGCCTCACTTTCCTATTCTGCATGTAGAACATGCCTTATGTACCAAAACATATTGGTTTTGTCTGGCTTTTTTAATGGAAAAGAGATAGGAATAAGTMTACCTATCAGAGTGACACCTGTCATTGTTTGTGTAGCACAGCCCAAAAGTGAAAGCAGAATGTTTACACTGTATCTCACTATTTTTAGAAAATGGGCTATTGGAATTCACATTCTCTGTGGACTGTTGCAGGAAAAGATACCGTGAAGTTCAAAACAAAGGACTATTCACAWTAAAAGGGCTATTTTGCTTGTGTTCAGCACTTCTTTGTAATTATAGGGATGACTGGATCACATTAGTTACTTAATAATATAAAGCTGAGTTGGAATTTAATGTGTCTGGAGGGATTTCTGGCTTCCTTAAAGTGCCAAGCAAATTCACTCTTTAAAATTGAAAAAAAGAAGAATGACATTCATGATCCTATTGGGATCTGCCTTATTCAACACAGTTTCTCTGACTGTGGCAATCCACCTCTTTAGCTTGAGTTACTCTGTTCCTCTAGAGTGATGCCTCATGCTCACTTGTCACTTCAAAGAGCCTGAGCCATGTTTCAAGGCTGGGGAGAAGACAGGTGTGTTGCTYGGGTTTGGGAAGAGTGCCAGAGTGCAGGAGGTAACTGTGTGTGCTGACACAGCAGCKGCTTGGTCTGCTGAACATCTTAATGGGATCTCTCTGCACTGGAAATGTAGAGGCACATTACAGCTGTCCATCCATCCATCCTGATACTTCTGCTGTGTGGGTGGGTGAGTGGATGGATGCAAGATCTTCCTGTGACCCAGCCACCCCATGGCTGTCACCTCTTCAGCAACACCAGAAGATGTTGTCTGTACTCTGTGACCATCCTCCACTGATTTGCTAATGTTTAAAAAGGAAAAGCTC
>QVAJ01000104.1:1925540-1979733 GCA_003546035.1 Mixornis gularis
CTGTATTGGGGTAATTAACACAGCTCTTCCTTATCAGGGGCCTGGTCACCTGTATTCCCTTCTCCTACAACTAGCAACTGGAGGATGTCTAGAGAAACTAAAATTGCAATCAAGTACCATTTAGAGAAGAGGCTGTGACTGTGATCTAACCAACTGCACATAAAAATGTAACATTTTGGCCCTTCAAATGCTCTGGAAATAGGCAGATATGTTCTGTGCTGATTATAGCATTAAAGTTTATAGCATGATACTGATAAAAGTATTTACACCAGAAGTGTAAATTTACACCAGAAGTGGAATGAAGCAATTCTGCCCATTTAATTAGGCAACTGAATTGCAAAAAGTATTTGGGAAGTGTCTGTTGGTGGTTGTGATGGATGTTCCTGCTGAGTGTGACGACATTCCTGGGACAAGGAGCTCACTAGCAGAAGCCACCCCGTGTTTTACCCCTGCCAAGAGGGGGCTGTGTGAGAGGGCAGCACGTTTCTGTCCTAAAATCCAAGGACAGTCAGCAACTGATACAACAGCCATTATCTGTTACATCTTGTTAGTGTTCTGCAGATGGACAGAGACTATTCCCATCCTAAGCACTACTCTGCCATCTCTCCATAGCTTCTACCTGTGTGTCCAGGGCATAACTTCCCCATTGCTGCTGGGAGTCTGGCACAGAGGTCTTTGCCAGGTGCTTTCACACCTGTGWGAGGCTTTATTGGCTGATTCAATTCAAGAAATTCAGTATGATGAAACTTCTTTCCATGTGGTCATCTTGTTTTAAGGAAAGCAAGGAACTCCCATCATCAGGACCTATTCAGTTATACAAGGCAACAGTGTGTGCTGATCCACACTCGTCTCTTTGGCTGCCAGGCACCTGGACAGAAACAACTGCTGTGAAAAATTCCAGGAGCATGCCAAATGGAGCTGTCCTATGCATGTCTTTGAGCAAGATACTACACAAATGAATAATGGATCACCTTTTCAGCTGGCACCTTGTTGTGCAAGATGCTGGAGAACTCAGATGAAGAACTGCTTTACCGGGGAGGCTCTTACACCAGATTTGGAACAGTCTAGTGTTGCTAAGTGTAGCAATTCAAAATTCAGTGGCTGTAATGGAAAAGCAGGATACAGAGCAAACTCAGGATCAGTGCAGTGATCAGTCTACCCCATGAGAACCCCAGAGGTGGCTGAGAAGATGCATGAGGTTAAACTGGATGCCTTAAAACACCATCTCCAGCAGAAAATCTTGCACCAGTTTCATAGGTGAGAGTAGGACATCTGACTGCTAAACAAGGGACCTGCAAACACAAGCGACTTCAGTGTGACTCAGACTGACAGGCACAGTGCTGCAACCCAGAAAACTCAAGTGGGCCATTGAGTGAGCAGGTGAATAACCCACACTGTATCTGTGTGCACCAGGAACAGATGCCCAGCCCTGGGGCACTGACAGCTCTGCAAGTGCAGGCTCCATCTCTCACTCTGGCCAAAGCCACTATCTGCATGATCTGCATGTGCTTCTAGCCCTTAAGGGAGTTGCTCTTTTAAACCTCACTTTTATAGTTCAAAAATATAAAATCTGTCACACACAACCGAGTTAGAAGTAGCAATAAGCCAAATTTCCAATAAACACGCCAGCTATTGTTCTTTTCTTATACCGTTGTTCATTAGGATTGGCAAAGATTATCTGGGGAACTGGATGACTTTATCACACGTTATTTATCCCACACGCAGCACTCAGTAATGTGCTCACTGATACAGTCAGTGAATCTCATGTTCACCAGTTCCTGTAAAGAAAACTCCCTCAGGGCAGCTTGTGATTTTCACTGTAAAAAATTTCCCATCAAGGTCCCTTCTCAACACTTTTGACCAGCTATAAGCCATGTGTTATTCCATAGCCATCACCAGACACAGTTGTGTCCACTGATCCATCTTTCCAAATATCTTTTCCTGTCTTATTTTTGGATTTTGCTGCTGCATGTCACCAATCTGTGACAGCATTCAGTCTGAAATGGGCGAGAAAAAAGTGCCCTGTTCTCTCACCTTAGCATCTGAGCAGGTCCTACAAGTGCCCTCAGCTGTCACTTGCTGTGTGTGATGCCTCTTAATCTCCTCTTGAATGGAGCAGCATGGGGAGGCCAGTAACTGTGTTTGCACTCACCAGTGTTTTGCAGTGTGATTTAAACACAAGTAATGCACAGAATTAAAGAAATACTATTTTTCAAAACCAAAGGCAAACAAATCCCAGTGTCCTGCTCTAACACTGGTGGCTGGATTCTCCATTTTGCATCTTCACAGTTTTTCATTCACGTTTCTTTGAACTCTTAACAAAACAACAAAGTGGAGATGCACATGTGGGTTTTGTCATGAATGGAACATGAATTAGTAGTTTTTTTCATCCCTAATGAAATCCCCCATACATTAGAGAACTCAAATAAAGAGGATCCTGAGTAATAGTTTTTAGTTTGTAGCCAAGACTTCTCTCAGCTCTAGGATAAGATTTAAATAAAAGAAGTATCTAACTGGCTTTTACTGCACTAAACTTCTAAAGTTTTATATACAATAATAATCATCCCAGATGGCAGGTTTGGTTTTTAGAGTTTTTGTTTTGGTTTTTTCTTAAATTAAAGAATAAAGCTGAAGTATCCAGTTTGACTCTTACAGTTAATAAATACAGTTAATAGAGTATATTTTTATATCTATCAAATTCAATGCAATAACTTAAAATGGAAATTAGGTAAAGCACAAAAMTAAGAATAGATGAAAAAAATATTGGATTCACTGTTTCAAGATGTTTTGTAAAACAGATCTGTATACATCCTGAGCTTTCAATATGAGTCTTTTCTAGGAGGTGGTCTGGGGTGAATTGTGTCYCTTAAAGCAATTTTAGTGGAAGCTGCAATATATGCAGGATTCTGGTGATGGAGAGGATGTTTGATTTGGTCTCAGCAATCCAAGCTGGCACAAAGTATCTCATCTTTCCCATTGCTGGGTCTGGCCTCCTCCACAGTCAGGACAATTATGGGGTTTGTTGGTTCAAATTCTTACCCATTTTCCACAGGGTCTGACCCTCTTCTATAAGAGTGAGATATCTGGGGAGGAGATGTTTCCAAAAGAAACTTGCATGTTTATGCATATCTACTCATAAAAAGCTTTAGTGGCCAGAGGAGTGTTTTATATTTACTCCATTTGCCAGTTTTCTATGAAAGCCAAAAGGATCTGAAATGAAATGATCTGCGTTCAATACAAGCCATTAATGTATCCAAGCGCTGTTGGATGTTGAAGCAGAAAATAACAGCTTTGCTTGATAATGATGTCTTTCAAAAAATAGATACCATATTTTACTCAGCTGTGGTTGACAGAAATAATTGCTGTCCTGAATATATGCAACCTCTCACAAATACATTTCTTTAGGCTTTTGTCAAACTTTGAGGRAAAAATTTTCCTGACAAACAGTGCTTATAGCTAGAAGTCCTCATGTAGCTTAAATTAAAGTTAATTGAARGTTTTAAGACAGTTTAATTGAATCTACAGACTTAAGACCATGGAGTGACTATATTTAGCATGAGGATAAAATCCAGAGTTCCCTTTTGGTCACATAAAACCAATTTACAAAAGAGAAATAGACCTTTTAAGATCCCTACTCATATGAGTAGCATGCATACAAGTGGACAAGCCTTTAGTTTATTTTAGTCCGGAATGGAAACCCCTGAAAACTTAAGAATGTACTTCCAAACTGTCCCCYAAGCAGTTTAAACTCATTTTCTTCAGTCCCATTTGCTAGTTTTTTACTAGCAAATGGTGCTGGTGTGAGGTGAGCCAGTGATAAAGGACTGAGCAGGAGAAGCAGCTGCAAGTGGCTGCAGATCACAACATGGGACACTATAGCTGAAGACAATAAACACTAGCCTATTTTACAAATAGGAACATGTCCATTTCAAAACCTTCTAGTTTTGTTAACAAAGAAACTAAATTATCCAGAAGGATTACTTTGGCTTATGAATTAGCAAAAAATCCACAGGAAAGGAAGCCAGTCCTCAAACAAACAAAACACACCTCAAGAATGAGATACCACACCAGTCTGTAAAGGACAAAAAGATTTTTGAATTATCCTCTCGGAGTGATACATGTGACTTTCAAAGTAGGTACACCAGGTCTATCAACTTGCAAGTATGCATGTGTTTGAGGTGGTCATGACAGCCAAGGGTAAACAAAAGCATTCAGAACATACATCTCATGAGTGTTTTCCAGAAAGCACAGCTGAGCTGAGAGGAAAATCAAAGAGATAAATAAATGAATAAACAAACAGCCCAAATGAAATCTGACTGAGAAATAAAATGGAACAGGCTTATTACACATGCTTCTTGAGTTTTTCCTTAAGCCATTTTCTACAGGCCAACAAACTATAAACATGCAAATTCTCATACTATTATCAGTCTATTTCTTTATAAACAACAGCCGTAATACCAGTGAAATTACTGTGTACATTTATAGATAGCATTCTTTGGCCACATCAGAAATTGTCTACAGACAATTTTGACACCTGCACTTGTTTCCAAAGCAGAGCCAAGGCCCTGTTTGAGCTTTCCATCTGCAAGCATAGAAATACTGCAACAAGCAACCTGCAGTACAGATACTCTGACAATCTGATTATTACAAATTTGGATTAGTTTTTTTTTTCTTCATTTTTTGACAAACTAGAGCTAGTGACCATCCCCTCAAAGATGCCCAATGCCCACTTGAAATGCAACCACAAACAGAGCCAGGTGGTGTTTAACTTTGTGAGTTGAAGACAAGGGTGTTTTATTTCTGGTATTGAAGTATAAAAAGTATAAATATATGAAGTATATGAAGTATAAAAATAAGATAGCATACCAAAAAATATGGCAAGTTTTAAGAGCCTTACTCCTCTTTCCTCCTCCCTGGCCTTGGGACCAATGTGAAGCTTCCCCCACCTACTGAGACATTTACCCCTTGGTTACCACGTGTAGTAAGGCTGGTTCCCCACTCACCCACTAGGGAGCATGGCACAGGCAGTGTTTAGGGTTTCCCTGGCTGCAATTTGTGACTTTTCTGTTTGTTCCTTGGCTTTGCATCTCCGAAGAGAGTCTGGCTCTGTCCTCCCTGTAACATCCGCCCGCAAGGGAGCTGAAGGAAACAAAGAGATCTTTGCATTCTGCTCTCTGTGCTGAGCAAACTTCAGCCCCTCTGTACATAGACATGGTCCCATCAAAACCATCTTGGTGGAGCTCTGCTGRATCCCCACCACCTGTCAGCATCCCTCCTGGGATGTCCTGGGATGCCCCAAATGGGACAGGATACTTATGCCGTGACTCCACAAGTGCCACATGGAAAGGACTAATGACTTCCCTCAACCAGCTGGATATGTCTAGACTCCAAATATTGTCTGTTTTAGACTCCTTGAGGATGTGGGACTCAGCCTGGGCCACAGTCCAGCCTCTGTGTTCTCAGCTTTTCTTTCAGTGTGTGTCCTCCAGCATTTTGTAAAAAAAGAGAAGCTTCTCCTTACCTGCCTCCCACTTTGGGGTTCCTGCATTTTTTTTCTTCCTCCAGCCTGACCTCTAGCATATCCCTTCTGGAGTCACTCCCCAGTTACAGTAATTTTCAGCTTTAATCTATCTGACAGGGTCCCAGCCTCATCACATACTTTGTAGTCAATGCTGTGTAGCCCAGGAACTGTGAATGACTCACATGTTTGCTTTATGGCCACATCACATCTTTGTGCTAAAGCAATGAAAGAACTTTGTTCAAAACCCAGACATAGTACAGGGATTCCCAGAATAAAATTTATGTTTGTCAACATCTTCCACACAATCCCCTTGCCTCAGAAACAGGAAATTCTGTGGTATCTCAACTATTGCCATATGGAAGACTTTTCTAAACTCTTAATTTTTAATGGCCTTGAGTAGTCACTGAGTTGCTATATTCATCTTGGCTCCAAACCACAGAGATGTCTTTAGTCTGATACATGTGTTTTTGTGTCAGTATGGAGGACCTTAGGAAAGAGTCGGGGGAATAGGTACTGTGCTCATCTGTGGTGATGTTGCTTCAGAAAACTCTTGCAACAGAAATGGATGAAAAGTATCCATACATTACTGCACACAAAATACGTCTCTGTTGTGAGGCAACTGCAGAAAAATGCAATCTTTTTGCAATGCATCCTTGCTATTGATACTGAGATCTGAACAAAATCTGTCCCTGCTTCACCAACAAGTTGTTTCTTTGCAAGCTACAACACACCTCTCCTAAATGCAGAAAAACAGCTGTGCAAGATAATTGCTGTTTCCTTGTTAACATTAATGGGGCAAAAGCAATGCCCACACACTCAGCCCTGAGCTGTGGACAGAAAGGCTGGTCCAGTACCTGGCAGTGCTTCATTTTGTCCTGCACAAAATGGGATGGATGTGCTAATCATGGTTATGTAAGTCTTACCCCAGGTTTTGCAGGTTTTTTTGATATAATGCTGTCCCGGTAAAGTGCTGGTGATGTTACCTTAAGCAACCAGAGTTTTCACATATTTACAGGAYAGACATGCTTATTTATAATGCTGTTGGGGTAAATTCTAGTGCAGACAGTCACGCTGGCTTCCTCCACAAGATTTTCCATATTAAAAAGCTACCTTTGGCTATACCTGATACCTGTGCTCTGGTTTGAAAACTGTGAACATCCCCTGTGTACTACCCACTTTCCTGCTGTGTAGAAACAGAGATGTTCACTGGTTTTTTTCAGTGTTTCCTGTTCACAGACGTAAGTGGGCCATCCTTTGGGCCCATGCAAATCAGAGACACGCATTCGGGGCAGGAGCCGCTCATTCGCGGGCGGGTGTTTGAGAGGCGCCTCTCCGGTTCACGCTTCTCCTGTTGTTTTGTAAAAGCAGCTGGCCAGGCAGAGGACCCAGGCAATTTCCTTCTCGGTAATGAAGCCCCAAGAGGTCACATGCCTCACGCCCTCTGCGATCCCGCAGATGCTTCCCATCAGCAGCCGGCAGGGATGTGCCTCCAGGAAGGCTCCCAAACAGATGCTCCGCACAGTCTGTTTCTGCCTCTCCAGCACGTCTTTGCCTGGAAGGGCGCTCTGGGCTACACACGCCTGAAGGGGGAAGAGGGGCAGGGAGAGGCAGCCAGGACTCACCAAAGCCCCAGCACACTCCTGTGAACCAGCGGGCTGCGGGTCTCACAGGCAAGGCAGAGGAAATCACAGGATGGCTTGGAGGGGTTATCGGGCTGCTGGTGAGAATCAAACTTCCAGGGATGTGAGGACTGTCATAAGAAAACTGCAGAACAGTGAAAGATTTCTTCATTACATTAGTTGGAATGCCTGTTCTGCAAATTTTATCGTCCAAAATTCCAAATYTGATTTTGGCTCAGTTAGAAACAATCTCCACTCGCTACATATTTGAGGCATGAATACATACATACATACATACATATATATATATGTGTGTGTGTGTGTTTGTATATGTGTATATATATATATGAATGTTTTTAAAATATTTTTGTTTGAACTTGCTGTGCAATGCAGCTATAAAACACCAGAACTGCTCCTCAAGCTGAATGTTTCAGAGCAACCTAAACAACACACAAGCACAGATTGATGCAAGCTGCAGTTCCTCCTAAGGCAGTTTATATTTCTGGTTTTTTAAAAGCCAGCCTGCTCGCTTTGTTTAAATTTCCAAAATTGAAGTATTTTTAAACAGTTTTATAACGTGAATATGATGCTTAAGTTATAGAAAAATTTAATTACTCTGCATTTGTTTACTTTTTTTTACCATTACACTTCAGGCTAATCTTGCTAATTAAGTTTCAATAGCAGCAGCACTTTCAAAAAAGATGATACATGATTAAAATACCAATTGCATGGAAATAACAGTGTCGATATTACTTTAGCTTTGATGCTTCCATCTACAAATATCAATTTCCTTTCTGTTTTACCTCAGATTTACAACTTAARTGATACAAAACAAATATTTACCAACACAAATTTTTCCAGTAAGCAAGAGCAATTCACTCAGCTTTCTTTTCCCCAGTGAGTTACAMTAAATGATGCTTTTATGCTAGAACTGATAGCTTTAGCTTTAACCATCAGAAGGCAAAATGTGCTGCATCTAAATATGAGGCAAAAAAGCCAATTGACAAAATCTCATTGGTATTGAATGATTTAGGACCAGCCTCATTCCCACCTTCCTGTAGACATTTGACCGCCCTTAAATTTCATCAATATTGAGTAAGACTACTTTCAAGATTTGTTTCCTTGTCTGCCTTTTTTCCCCCCAGAGACTCAAGAACTGATTTAAGCCTGAAATATTTGAAGGCTCTTACTTGCTGCATTTGATTCCGTCTGCAGTTCCCCCATCTGCCTCATAAAGTAAATTAGAAACCTTCTGATGTCTAACAAATTTATGGAAGGCCAGCTTACAGAAAGTTGCTATCTGCATGACACCACTGCCATAATCTGGTTTATTTGGCAGTGCTGGTCTGGACGAGCCCCGGATGAACTTGCTCTTTTTATGTAAAGCAACCTCTTTCTTCTAAGAGTTAAAGTTGAAAGACTGGTCACTGTGGTCCAGACAATCTCTGTGTTATCTTATGTCTTTAATTATACTTCATCCTTTATCTCCTCAGTGATACATTCATTAGGCCGAAGCATGTATTGCTTAATGAGGCATTTTGATTTTATTACTCTTTCCCAACTGTTCAGGGAAATTTATATTTGTAAGCTTAAAGCTCAGCCAAATTGACAGTGATAGACAKTTTGGCATTAGGCACTTTTTTCCAAGATTTAGTCCAACACTGTCTTATTGAATACAGCTGCAAAACTCAGATCTTACAGATGGTCACCACAATTCTCAGAGACTAGAAAGCCAAGACATTGGTGCCAGCTTATGTAATGACCCTTAAAGTACTGACATGTACAAAAAATCCACGTGTCTTTACTGTGCCTTTTTCCCTAAGCAGGCGTGGTTGAAAGGGGGACTTTAACCTTGTGATGTTCTCTGAGATGTTGGTGTTACCCGAGATGGATGTGAGGGTCTCCACTCTGCTCCTGTGCCTGGGAAAGGAGCAAAGCCAGACTGTTAATGACAGCTTTCCCATGGTGGTGGGAAAGAAGGACAGCAGRCAATCGTTGCTAGATTAGCTTCTCTCCAGGACACTCTGACCTTCTCATGGCAAATACTGGTAATTTTTTTGCAGCTGAACACATAAACACTGTTTTCATTTTCTGTGGGCTGTTCTGCAAGGAAAGAAAAAAAAACAGCTCAACCCCAACAAAAATCAAGCTGTAGTCTGTAAACCAGATTTTTATTCCCCTCCTCTTTCTGCATGCATGGCTCCTAGGGCTCATATTTTCATGGAAGACCCATACATAGGCAGTAATAGTTTGTGAAAACAAGAGGGGCAGTGGTTCCCAGGCTACTCATTTTCCTCCACGCAGTTTGGAATCYATCTTTCAGTCCTAGTGGTCCCACTCCTTACCCAGCCACTGACCCAAAAACAAGGGTTGCTGAACATTTGAAAGGGACAGAACTTCCTCCTGACAAAAYATAATGATCTAATTTTGCCTGATGCTTCTTTGAGGCATCAGCACCTCCCTGAGAAGGAGRAGGAAACTGCACAGTGTTTTGGATGCAGATGACCCAGCAGGCAGTCTCCTACAACTCCCTTGCAACACTTTCTCTGGATTTTCACTAAGCAAATTAGTATGAGTGTAGAATCTATATCAATATGATAAAATAATATTCCTTTGTTTGCCCAGTTGCAGAGATCTTGTTAGAAAATTCTGAGAACTGAATTTCCTGACGTGTTCTGCGTTGACTAATTGTATGTATTTTAAATATGATTATGAAATAATATTTGGACTATTATTAATTTAATATTCTATTGTAATGACATTKTTATTCTATCAATAAAAATGATATAATTAAAAATGACATGGTGTCACCTTAATCTAATTTGATCTATTAATTGGAAAAGATAGAAATGTCTATTTTTTTTTAAGAATAATGTTTTGATAGCAGGAAGCAGGATGGAGAGCTAGATGCATAGCTAGATTCAGTTCAAAACTCAGTTGAATAAAAGTAAACCATGCCAATTTCAATCAGCTGCAAATCTGGCCTCGGACTATGTTGTTTTCCATTTGGACAGAGGGAYGTGCAATGCATCAACCAGTCATATTAAAAAATGATCCAAGGTTATTCAGCCAGAGAAATCATTAAGCTGTTTGATTTTGCACTGTGGGTGATCATACAATTTTTATTCCCAGAAAGAAAATGGGTCTAAATGCTATGTCCTTCTTGTCTGCCCTATTTAATAATGGTTAGTAGCATTAAAAAGTCACCCTTGTGGTGCCTTAAGTTTTAGCTTTCATGTTTTTCAGATTCTGTGCTGCCTAGGGGTGCAGTTCTTATATGAAGTGTTAATAAAGTAAATTCTCTTCACAGAGTAGGGAGACAAAACAAATCCTTTTCCTGCTGGAGACCACGGACAACTTTCAGTGCCAAAAGCACAAACAACAGTGGGCTGAAGGGGGAAACAAGAAGGATGRGACCTCACAACCTGAAGCTGTAATTGGACAATTAAACCCCAATATGAAARTGGACCAAACTTATAAAAGTGTGAGACCTCGTGACTGTTTGTCCATTTTGTGACCATTTTGGGTCCACCTTGGGTGCAGCCCTGGTCAGGCTCTTGTCCTGCCCAAGGTGTACCCTAAAGRCCTTTCAATAAATATCTACTTTATTCTCTTAGCTCTGTCCAGTCTCTGTTTCAGGTCAGCCTGCCCAAGGCATCACTTGAACTGAAAGTCACTACCATGGTGCARGGCTGAAGGCTTTGAGGAAATGACCAGTGCATGGAGAGGTGGAGAAAGTTTGGAAGGTGAGGGAGGATGGGGATGTGACCATCTGGGACACAGAGAGTCCAGGCAAGGGCAGAGGAGTGTGAAATCTCTAAAAGAAATGAAGGGAGAAATTTGGATGCAGTGACAACACACTTTGTAGGGAACTAAAAATTAGACCTTAGAAGAATGTGCAKTCAAGGAGTTTGCCAGAATCTTGCTTTCTGTCCTCATTGCCCTTCCAGCCCCGTTCATCACCACCGAGCTCTCTGCACAGGTGAAACATCCMCTCACCCTGCAGCCCCTTACCAGAGAGGCCTCCACCTGCTCCTTTCCAGAGCCATCCCAAAGGCCCACATCCCACCCAGCTGGCCTGCCTMTTGCCAAACACCACAGCAATATTTGGGTTACCAATGTGCCATAGTTACCACACCCTAAAATGCTCTTACACCCTAAATGCTCCTACACAGACTGCTCCGTGTGAATACCTTACAGCACCAAGCACTGCTGGATGTATCTCCACGGCAGTGCTGACACGTAGAGATGGGCCACATGCTGTGACCCAGCTCCCTGTGCCTCTGGCTTCACTCCAAACAGCTCCTGCTGGGCATCTTTGTGTCCCAGCCCCAGGRGCCCTTTGGAGGGTGTGTGGCACCCTCACACCCCAAGATAAAGCACGCCTGCTTCCCACCACAGATACAACTTTCATCAAATAGAAGCTCCTGGAGCTCAGCCTCTTGTGTTTTTTCTCTGCTGGATCTGTCTCTTGCTGCTGCACTCCCTGGGGATTYTGCAGAATATTTTAATAGTTCTGACACCGTGACTCGGTGCTGACCAAAATATTAACGTTGTTTTGTTGCCTACTTTATATTTTGGTAAGTAATTATTTGAATGTCTTTTTCTCTACCAACCTGCTGGATGGAAGATAAAAATGCTTAGAATTTAGGCCATGCTACAYGGAAAACTGTGAAGTTGTTCACTAAACTGCTGCCATCTGCCAGACACTCATTTAAATACACTGCATATAGCAAAAGTGGACTTGATTAAAGAAGGTCTTGAAGATATATTCTTACTGTCTGAGATTAAGCCAAATACCTCTTTTTTCCCTCCCCCCCAGCCTAGGCTTATCTGTACTTATTCCAAGGAACTGTACTGACATGGTCTCCTYAGAGATTTTTTTATAATCTTTGGCACAAGCAAAAGCCTTAATAATTTCCTTGACGTTTGCTGTTTATTTAGGGCCAATGTAAGCCATCTATTATATATCCCAATCCTTAAATGACCCTTAAATGGCAATTTAATCATATTTTTCTCAGAATCAATACTATTGTTGGCAAAAAATCCATCCAGGACTGCTAAGGACTAATATTGTAGTCTAATGACYATGACTACTCTAATAAATTCAATCCATTTTATTGTGTTTTGTCCTTCACAGGGGTTCCAGAAATTGCAGTTTGGAGTCTAGACAGGTTTATATTTTTTGCCTAAACTTGAGACATGTAGTTTATCACTCCTCAAATCAGTACATTCTTGCCACACACAAGGAAGAGCTTCAGCTATCAGGTATCTCACATCCTTGTATTCAACTTGAAATTTCCACAACTGGGGCTTGCAATAGAAAGTTTCTTAGTTGAGAGCAGGGAAAGGGTACACATGCTGTCTTTCAAAGTCAAAGAGGGCTGGCAAAGGCTGTGTTCAGACCCTTTTATTTTTATCTCTTTCTCTTGAATTTCCTGTGTTTCATATATGACCTTGTTCCAGATATTATACAAACAAATCTGATTTTTTGTTTTTTTGACTGTTTGCTTTGAACAAGGATGCAGACAGATCTCAAAATCTTGGCTGACTTGAGATTCTGTCACCCTTCCTAAACTAAAAGTGCTCTTGTCACGTGCCTGCCAATGCACTGATCTCTTTTCTGGCACTTCCAAACCACCACGTGCTTCCTACAGAGGGTGACCACTGTTCTGGTTTGTATAYGCTGTGACAAACATGGCATGTGATATGKTCTGTGTTGTGTTCTCAAATTGCTRCAACTGGACTGTTTTGGATTCTCTATCATCTCCTGGATGTAAAAAGATAATCTGCTTTCTTCACATTCATTCTGAACTGCACTGACAGGCCAAMCTCTAATTATTTTATCAGGGATTGTTCTGCAGTAGTATCCAACAAGATGTTGTCCTAGATCCCAGTTCCTGTCTTTTATTAGAATTTCAGCACCCTCTTTTCACACAGCATTTAGAGAGCTCTGCATTTTATAACTTTCTTCTTCTCCTTTCCCTCCCCTGATAGACATCACTTATTTCTTGAACAACACACAGAAGACTGTTACTCACAAAGAAAAATGGGCTTTGTTTATTTGTTTAGTAAGGAATCTTCTGGAAGAAGACCATTGCTTTCATAAGAAATTAGCTTGATGATTTTCATGAACAAAAATTTTAAGAGGCAAGAGAAAACTGAAAAATAAATTATTTAAATTGAACGATGAGAGGGGAAAAAAAGAGAAACCATGACCCAGAAACTGCAGATTTTTTGCATAGCTGTCTAAAACTTCTCCAAGTATTTAATCTCTGAATGGAGATCTGGATGTAGATGAAAGATTGTATAGTGTGGCTATTATTATCTGTGGTAGTCTCTGCAATGCTGTGAAGTTTTTCTACAACTGACTGTCTATGGGAATTTTCTGTGGTTTTATTAAAAGAATAATAAAGTTCAACAGAAATGTTATAAGAAACTAAAAATAATTTAATTTAGATAATCCTAGAGGATTTAATTCTTGCATATTTTTACTGACTTATTTGAATACACAATTATGCAGAGTTCCTGTTTTGGTTACAAGATACCTTATAAAATTGGTACAGCATAAGTACAGAGTAGTTTTCTAGAAGCATGGAAATGTGAGTGTTCTTATAACTATATTTATTATCTCATTTGTGATTTTATGTACTCACTGCATTTATTTACAATGCTTAAGTTGAAAGCAGATACAACTGTAAGGCTGCAATCATTGTATTTGCTTATCTTATTTTACATTATCTATTTTTTGGTACTCTCTGGATGTTACTCATCACTGCACGTGTTTTCTGCTCAGTRTGTGTTTCAGGTTTCTCCCAGTATGTGTTCTCTAACTCACATGCAATATTGCAGTGACAGCAACCTAAAAGTGGATTAATGGGACAGTTCAGGTGGAGTATTCTGACTCAAGCTAAGTGGGAAACAAGAGACAGGGAAAATAATGAAAGAACCTGAGCAAAATTAGTATTTAATGGCTCGTTCAGGTACTGGTAGAACCACGGACGTGAGTGATATATTGCTATAAAACAGTATGACAAGTTCATTAAGATAATAGTTTACACTGTGAGGTTCACAGTATATAGGGAAGACAGAATTCCTTGAGGCCTCTRATAATGATTACTTGAGACAAGAAATGGGAAATTATCATGGGGGAGTTTTCATCTGCAGATCTCCAAATCAAGAAAACTCTGGTAAAGTATCTCTAAGCATAACTAATTTATTTTATCATTACACTTCTTTTTATTTTTTAACTCCATGAGTTGTTGTCATTATTATTTTTTCTTAATTTCTTGTTTAATAGCAGGGTGGTCTTAATTATCTTGTTTACAGTTCTAGTGAGAGGTATAGATGAGGGGCAGTGCTGGTTTTTCAATTACACTTCAGTAATTTGATTTATGGCATAATACTCCATCTCTGCCTCACAACACTGAGGAARTCTATTATATACCAAAATAGATGGAAAAGGACCCTTTACTCAGCATGGATTAAAAGCAAATAAATAACTAACTAATACCTGTTTGGTACCATCAGAAAAACCCAACACCTGGCACCATGACACCCAGTAAGRCTGGGCTTTAGAGAACTCCTTATTGCAGATGCCTTGTTTTCTGAAGCTTTCCTTCAAAGTCAAAAATCTAAGTGTCCAGCTCTACCTCCTTCCAGCTGTATCCTTTACACCTGGAACTCTTCGTTTTTATTTTTGTTTCCCTSGTGGGAAAGCATGACCAGATACAGAAGAGTTGACATCACCTCCAGCAGGTTTAGGGGAGCCTACAAATCCTGAATCTTCAAGAGTGACCCTCAAAGCTTTTGTACAAATCAAAGGATTCTGTTCAGGCATCAGTTCCCTCTGTCCAGGCATGGAAGAAGATGGCCCAAACACCTCATTTAAGCATTTCCTGGAGGGCCTGGCACGGGCTGTGTGCCTGCAGTCAGTGAAGAGGGTGGGGTTAAATCCCCAGCCCAGAGCACCCAGGGAAAGGGCTGATCATAGCAGGAGGAGGCACAAGCCAGTCCTTTTTCAGTCAGATTAAATCCAGGGGCCAGGCAAGGACTGAGAGGGTTCAAATGGCTCAAAGCACCCACAGATACTCAGGTTCTTCCTGCAGACCTCTGAGTTGCACCTTTGTCTCTCCACTGCTCCACCTAAACTTAGTTGCACAATCTGGTATTTTCTACTGAACTTCTGTGGAATTTGGTTACTAAATTCCCACTGAGTCCTGAGAAAACCACTGGAAAAGCATAGGAAAAAATTCAATCTAGCYAGTAAGGATATCTGAGTGGGGTCACACTCTAAAGGGGTATCTATTGATGGTAAATTTTCAAAAGTCTCAGCTTTCTAACACAAGGACTCTTCCAGATAGAAAATTTTCAGAGTGAACTACCTAAGGGCACTTATAAAGCATAAAAGCAGGAAGTTGCACTTTCTCTTAACAGATGGAAGCAGCAGATGTGCCCAGATAATTTAATAATCTGTGGCAATATTAGTTTTAGACCCAAAGCAGTCTGAGGRAAAAAAAACCAAAAAAAACACACATTGGATTTTCCCCAAGGACATCAATAAAATAAAAATCAACTAACACCCAAACAGAAGAGGCTAATCAGCACATCACTGCATTTTTTTCACRTGGCAGTTTGGTGCAGTGACACCTGGACACAGAGTGCTGCTGCAGCAAAGGAAACCACACAACATCTGCATRTGACAGAAATCAAATCGACCACCCTGTGGTTAGCATTTCACCAGGCAATCCTTTGGAAAGGCTGCTCTGGAACACTGCAGCTCCTGCTGGGATTGGGGGTCTGTAAATGTAGTTGTTTAAGAGTGCAGCTGTGTGCTGTGCTTTACTGCAGAGATGTACAACAGTGGGATTGAATGGGCAATCCATCCAGAGAAACAGAAACAACTGGATTGAAGAGCCTTGCTCAGTTTAGGATTTTAGCAAGCAGAACTGATAACTGCTCCTTCTGCTCCTTTCCCTGCCGTCATTCACAACTGTGCTGCCTCTTACTGAGCCTGTAAGAGAGTTTCAGAGTCAAAATAAGCTGCACTCTGCTCACATATTACAGGGATTTTATACCCACACTTTAAAGTAGTAAGACAAAGTGGCCTACAGATATTTCAGTGTCTKGAAGGAACCAGAATTACATACTGGACTCTTCTGATAGGAGAATTTGTAACCAAGTCCTGTTCAATCTGCAATAAAATAATGACAAGAAACACAAGGATTTTAAAACAGCATAAAATCATAAGATATCTTATTATGACAACTTTTCCTATATTTTTTTTCTAACTCCAAAAGCTGTTGTCTTTAAAAGGATTTAAATTTCCTTGTTTAATAGCAAGTGGTTTGAATTATTTTGTTTACAGCTCTAGTGARATCTATAGATTAGAGGCAAAGCTGTTTTTCCCAGAGCTCTTCCTAACTGTATTCTCCAGCTCCCATCTTTCTTMATTTCTGTCCTCCCTTCCTGTAAAGAAAACATTCCTGCCCAACTCTCCTCCCTTCAGACTGCTTCACCCCTAGTCCCATGGGAAGATCCCTTCCTCATCTGTTAAAAAAAACCAAAAACCAACCCTACCCAAATGCCAAAAATCAACCCACCAACAAACCCCACATCGTTGCAGCCTTATCAAATGCGGATGAGAAAGGACATTGCTGCTTCCCAATGTCCCCTGAGGCACCCAGCACAGTCCTGCTGAGCCRCAGGATGTCACTGTCCCTCCCCAGGGGACACACTCCATGCTACTCTGCAATGGTCTGGATCCAGAGAAGCTGAGGTCTTTCCTCAACCCCCTTTGCTTTCCCTAAATTCCCCAGTGCCTCTGAGCACTGCTGCTGTGTTCTTCACTTAGACAAAGCCACTCAGGTTTTCTGTGTGTGCCATGGCCAGGTCCTGCAAGGCCTCCCACCCTGCCTCAGCCTGGCAATGCCACAGGGAGGGCCAGGAAACCATTCCTGCTCAGCTGACAGGGTTATTTCTGTTTGCAGTTATTGGAGGGCAGAGAATCTGTGGCACCTGTGTGGTTTGGAAGGGTTTCTGTGGTCTGCTTTCATGTGGAGGTATCTCAGCCCTCTTCCCAGAAAATAACAAATCACTGCTGTTGTGGCATGGCCAGAGTGAATGATGACCCATTCAGTGTGAGCTTCTCTCTCTGCCAAGCTGCTAAAAGAGCACAGAAACAGGACAGGCCCGATTTGACTCCCCTGGTGTGCCAAAAGCTCGGGCAGTGACTAAAATAATCTAGGATTTTGGTAAGTAAAATGAAGCAGGCGCTTGTCAAGGTTTTCCTAGCAGAGCAGCCTGAGATTTGCAAGCTGCATGTTCTSACTTAGATCAAAACCACAGAGCACGTTGGAGTTCAGCTTGGATTTGAGTTTTTCCAGACACAACGGAAACTTGGTATCACWTCAGATCACAGATGAAACAAAGAAGTAAAGTCTTCATTGCAGAGTTCAGTTTGTGGTCATGTCATGTGAAAGGAGGTCAGATTACCAGTGACCACACTGACAGCTTTACTCAGAGCTGAGTTCAGATATCATGAGAAGTAAAAAAGCTCTCCAATATTTGACCAAAAAACATTGCAGCCTAGGAGTATTAATGAAATCAACTTAAGTTAAAGTTTGCTAAGTAGATAACTAAAGACAGCTAAAACATCAACTCACAGCAAAAGTAATTCAGCTCAACAGAAAAACCACCAAGGAATGCTTCCATCACTTTTGATGGTTTGGGCTTTTTTGCCTTGAAAATGCTGGCTGCAAATGACCTACATGCTTTTGTGGCTAAATCAAATGTGGCTAAATCAAATGTATTGATAAAGGMTAAAATTAAAATTTTGTTCATGTCATTAGATTATAAAAAAGCCTTTTGAGCAATTTTTAATTCTTTGTTCTGGGTATTTTTTAAGAAAGAAGAACATCTTAATACTGTTATTTTTCTATTTTYCTAAAATACCCCTTTCCCCCTTTTCTTTGCTTCATTACTTTGTCCTTTCAGTGGCAGCCCCATGTGAAACAGAAGGAACAACT
Source organism: Mixornis gularis (assembly GCA_003546035.1). Taxonomy (NCBI): domain Eukaryota; kingdom Metazoa; phylum Chordata; class Aves; order Passeriformes; family Timaliidae; genus Mixornis; species Mixornis gularis. Next base: position 1,943,708 of record QVAJ01000104.1, read on the forward strand.
TTAATTATTTAGTTATTAAGGARGTCTAGGACTTACAACACGGTATATTTAGAAGTTGGTTCTGTCAAATTTACCAGTCAGTCACACTGAGGAGTGTGCTCCCTTCTCCGTGGCACAGCCCTCCTTTGCCACAACACAGGCTATTTGGAACACRAGACTCTTGGCATAATTTGAGTAAGAAAATTAGCAAATAACTCTCCCTAATGCTAACAGTTTGTCTCATAAAACCAAAGTATTAGGATGTACATATCTGAAAACACATACAGGGAAAAGAGAATGCATCCTGCACATAACTAGAGCTAGCTTTGCTTAAGCCATGTAATGCACTGACATGCCTTCCAACAAAACCTTTTGAAAATGTGTTAATTTTGACACAACTGCCCTTTCACTGTAACTCCCTGATGTGGAATATTTTTTTTTTTTGTTTCTATGTAAGGCTGTGCTAGCCAGTTCAGAATAACAGCATATGTCACACATCTATCACAACACACCTAAACCTGTAGCAAGAACTTCGTACCCTCGATCCCTTTCTCTCAAATTCCTCTTTGTTCTTCACTGAAAATGCTAGAGTAAATAAAAATATTTCAATTTKCTCCTACTCTGTCCATACCCCCAAAGCAAAGTTGGCATAAGCTATGTATCAAATGTATATAAGAAATGCAGACAAGTGTATATGTATATAAATCAAGTCATTAGGGTTTCTAAGGTGGGAGATTGCAGCATCACTAATGTGGCAGCAAGGAAGGTCACAGCTCTTACATCTATTTCATGTGSTCATTTGCTGGGCTATTGTGGGCTTTTCCAAAAGACTTTTGTGGGKTTTTTTTGTTTGAAGGTACACATATAGACCTATATATAAGCATCTCCATGTAAACACATGCACATATAAATATTTGCATGATTAAAGGCAAGAGCTGGAGTTTACTCTGTTGATAAGCCAGTCTTGCCATATTCTTWGAAAGGGAAAAGGTTATTTTTCAAACTGCACGTTGATTTCACATAAGCAGCGATAATTATATAATCATGAAATGTATACTTATTTTTCCTTTCTTTCAGAAAGAGAAAACAAGAACTAACTAAATTCCCTGGAGATGGGATTAGAAACATGTTTTGCTAATTATTCCAGAGAGGAGTTGTCTGCCAAGCCTGGGGGAGCTAAGAGTCTACATTATCTGTCAAATATCTAAGGGTACCTATGGGACAATCCCAGAGAGAACCACTGTCACACTGACATGTATTACACTCTGTCAATAACGGCTATTGTGAAACAATACCAATTAAATTAAATGTGTAACAATCCATGAAAGGGTCACATAAAAACACACTCCCATTGACCACCATAAATCTGTTTCCATCTGAGCAAGGGGTTCCTTGCAGTTAAAATTTCCATGATTTGGATGCACAGACTGAGTGGAGAAAGAATGCTTTCCCCTTGCATTGCCATGGACTCTAAACACATCAGTCACTGGACATGAAGTCAGGCAGGAGAATTGGGAAGGCAGAGAGGATGGATGCCCCAGTGCCACAGAAGTCYGACATCCCTGTGCTGTGCACATATAACCTCACACAGAACGTGGTTCGTTGCTTCTCTGCAGCTGCTGAAAATGCTGACACAAGGTGGAAAGTGATTGGACAATGGAATTGAGCAGTTTTCCCTCCTGCCTTTCCCTGCACTGTCCTCAGCTGTGAGTCTTTCCTGTGTCTCTCCCTTTGAACGACACTAACCGGCTGCTAAGGTGAGAGCTCGTCATTTTTGTCCCCAGCCTGACCTTCTCTCCACACAACCTCTGTGCTTACACTTGTTTGCCCAGCCACACTGTCCAGACACCAGCTCCAGGCACAACTTCCAAAGGGAGCTGACAAAGCTGTCAGAACCTGACCTGGCCCAGCCCAAGGCCTGGCAGTCTGTGCGTGGAGAGGTGGTGTCCCTGAGGCACACACAGCCCTTTTCTCCACACAGACACCTCTGACTAAAGAGTGTTTCACCCTCAGCAGAGGTCAGGAGAGCCCCTGGCCACACCAGSAAAGACTCAGAAGAAAAGCTACTTATACCTAATGCAGCTGAAGAGGAAAGAAGATTGTGCAAAGGCCTGGACCACAAAAACTTTCTAAGAACTACTCGCATTGGATCTTGAATGTCCTGGATTTACCAGGAATTGAGACTGCTATGACAGAGGCAGTGGCCCATACGGAAATTAATTCATTAATCAAGTGCTGGAGATGAAACTAGAAGCTTTACAGTCTGCTTGGATGGGTGGTCTTACCCTGAGTTAATCCACAAATTTGGAGGCGGCACCGYTGTTGGTCATTTTTCTGGAATTCCTAGGACATGGCATAAGGGCCTTCAGCAATTCACAGGAGGATGAAAGTATTAACAGCATTATTGGTCATGGAGAATTGTKTGGGTGGCAGAGTTGGGAGAGTGGAGGCAGCCAAGTCTGTGGGGCAGCAATTCACTTTTCCATGTGCATTCAATCTGCCATAGCCACAGACTGGTCCTGAGACAGCCCTGTGCAGAGCAGGAGTACATTTGGCTTGGCCTCAAACAGCATCTCCTCAGCAAATGAACTGCTGAGGACCATGATGGCAGCCACACAAAGAAAGACCTTCCAGGCAGACTTTAATGGGGAGCTGGGACTGATTCATCAGAAGTATCTAGTCTGCCTTTCATGAGGTTTAAATGCTCTAGCTTCAAACAAGTCCTACAGCAGTGCTGCTTGGAAGCCTGGTTTCCCTCTCAGCACACACTCCACAGGAACCGATTAAAGCCTGAGGGGGAAAAAACCCAACTAAGGCCTATCAAGTGAGATTCAGGTCAGGAATTCTTTTCTAGAGCAGAAAAGCAAGTCCAGTAAACTGTTTGAGAGCCCAGATTAATGGATGTGGCTGTGGCTATATAAATATGCTTCTGGTGTGGGCATAGCGACTGCTGGGGTGAGGAAGAGGAGAGCTGAAAGAGAAGAGAGGAATCCAGAGCTGAAACACCAAAGGCTGATTTAAGTTCAGGGTGGGGAAGAGACATCCCCCCAGTTTATGCAAGGCACATAAGGGTGTCAGAGTCCTCGAACAAGGCTGGCATTTCTGGGTTCCTCATCCTCTTTCCCAGAGCTGGACACYCATGTGCTGAGCACCAGAGGGTCACTGAACAGACAAATCTGAAGGTCATCCCCCCCAGCTGCCCTCAAGGTGCACACTGGGGTTCCAAAGCCTGGAGTGAATCCCCTTGACCCTGGGGCCTGCTGGAATGTGGCTCCACAGCAGAGGGCCCTGAATGCCCTAACCCTGCACTTCTGACAGTTCAAAGCAACAATGATCACTGCAGTGCAACAATATAAAAAGATACAATTTACACATAAAATCTTATTTATGTCTAAATCTCAATATGCAGATAAAGGAGTGGCCTGACATCCAAAGACACCAAGAGACTGAAAAAGATATGGAAGCATTTTTCTATCTCACCATACCTACATGGAAAAAAACCCCAAACTATTGGGAAACATCCAATATAGCAGTGCAACTGAAAGGCAAACAGTTTCCCCTAATAAAACAGCTTTGAAAAGGCAGCTTGTAGAAGACAATCCCAGAGCAGCACACAAGAATTTTGGTAAGAAATTGTTTTTATAAAGGTATGGCGCTGTTTACCTGCTTTCCAAATTTAGACAGGTTTTTCTACCATGTACTTATTATGCACTGATGGGACAAAAACTGTAACACCAGAATAAAAACAGCAGTCATTAGCTGGCTGGATGAAAAAAGGTAGACTGTAAGGTTGTACCAACATCACCCTTAAAAAAGAGTTTGAGGCATCACTACAACTTGAATTTTCCCTGCCTTTGCTCAGGTCTCAGTATGCACAGAACTTGCTTCCCTGGGTGTCCACAGGAACAAACTCCCCACAAACTCCTGCTGTGTTCTCTGGAACTGTTCTCAAGTGCTGCTTTCCAGGAGTGTGACCTTAAATCAGCTCCAGTCAGAGCTCAAGTCGTGTGATGCTGTTGCATAAGGTGGGGGAAAGCACAACTGCAAGGAAACAAGGAGCTATAGATCATAAACTAATCCAGCATTCCTGGAAAACAGCAGGCTTCTTGGGGCCAGCCACAGGAGGTTTTTTTCAATTTTTCTTGGAGSCTTTTTTGCCCTTTGAAATACCAACATGCAATTTGTGATTCCCAGGAAGAAGGCTGGATGTTAGGTTTTAAGAAAAAACAGTCTTGCCACTATTTCTCAGCTGAAATGTCAGACTGTTGAGATATACACCCACTACATATTTCACAGCTTTCCAGATAGTTCTCTAGGAAGACTGAAATTGTGGAAAAATAAAAATGAATTCATAAAATCTAAGCAATTATAAATAGTAAAATAAGTAGTATTCAAACAAATAGAAGCTAGAATACTCTGTGGGCTTGCAAATAAGGGCTTGCATTTTTAAAACATAGGGATGATGCATTTTTTATACATTTCATTTAACTCCCCCTTGCTTGTGGTTTTTCCTTGTTAATTAAATTTGGGGAGTCAGAATGTGTCCCTATTTAATCTAAATTCTGCTGGAATGTATTTGAAGGTATCTTTTCCCATGGGTTTCCACTCAGGCTGAGAGAAAGCAAGTTTTAAATGTTCTCTGTTTTGTAACAGCTGAGAGAGGGGCCGGTGTCTGRAGCACATTCAATGTCTGTCTGCACCTATTTGCCTTGTGCTTGAAATCCTGATGGAGACTGACTTGACATTTCCACAAACTCTGTCAGCTCTGGTAATCTGTATCCTTGTTCGGCAGCTGCAGGGTGTGAAGCATCACCCCAAAGTGCCCCCTCCTGACTGCAGAGGTACCTCTGGAAGCATCAGACTCTGGAAGGAAAGCTTCCAGCGCCCCCGTTTTTCACACGTGCAGCATTCCCATTCCAGAGCGAGCAGATCGATGACCAAATACCATTTGGAATATTGTAAACACTGTGTCCACACATTTTTCTGAGAAATGAAAGCCATCTGCCACACGGTAGTTTCAGACCCTTGATAGATATTGCTCAGTAGCATTTTCTGCATCAGCTATACATCCACAGATGATCTAAATGTCTTTTTAGAGCAGTTAAGCATCACGTGAGTGTTTTCTGTGGGCTGTGGGGTCATGCAAATTCAGGTTTTTTCTGCTGATAGCCTCAGACTAACGTTCTCATTTTTTATCACCTTTCTCACTGCTTCCCTGCACCTTTTCCCACCGTAACAGTTTGGTTATGAGCACACACCAAGATTCAGGATGACCCCTGCACCAGAAACAAGTATTGCTTAGAATATCGTATGGGGTTTTCTTCCYTCTGGCATTCAACCTTTTAATCAGGGAGGTCTGTGAGAGACTGAATCAGTGGTCCTGAGAAAACAAATTGCTGTTTTCCTAAGTTTCAAGTAAATTCATTATGGCTCTATGACTCATGTGGCTTTAATGGCCTTACTAGTTTATTTATTAGAGTGCCAAGAGGCAATTTATCTTGTTTACTTAGCTCTCTAGTCACATGTTTCAGAYTTTTTAAATAAGATTCCACCCTTTTAAAATACCTACTTTAAAAAGGGGCTATTAAATAGTGGGATCTTCTATGAGAAGACTCCAAATTTCATACATCAAGCCTTTGCCATGTTACCACAGCATGCAACTGTGATGACACAGATCACAGCCTTGTTCAGTCTTTTTACATCAAATCTTATTGCAATCTACAATCTACAGGTTCTACCAAATTACACACAGTGAGTGCTAAAAATCCTGAACACCCTGAGGTGTCACTAAAACCTTAAACATGTGAAAATAGACAAGCAGCTTTTAAAGTCAACATTTTTCATCAGGAGACACTGACTAAAAATCTGGAAACAGCATCAAGCATTGTAAATTTTATTTATTTTTTTTTTTAGCAGCAGCACAGCAGATAATCAGCTAAACTACATAAATACTGCCTGACTCATGAATGCAGCACAGATGAGCCCAGGCACACAAGCAATYCCACAGAGCATTTCCATGCTCCTGTACAGTTTCTCACTTACTCTCACTTACCTTGAAAATCTTACCTTTATTGCCAAGTGTAGTTGCTTATTTTGCATCCCAGGTTAATAAATCACAAACTATACGTGATCATGGCACTATTTTACTGGGCTGAGGTGTTTCAAAAACTTAGATTTATCCTGGCTTTTACATAGTATATAGGGTTGCAAAAACTGGGGAAACTCATTACTGCACTGTAGGTGACTTTAATCTGCCATTATGGTGGCTCTCTTCCACCACAAAAATAATAGCAAAGTGTGTACATGAGTGACAATGTTCTACATGAGTGACAATGTTCTAACATACTCTATATGTTCATGAAGAGGAGAAAAAAATCTTAGATTTTTAATCTATCCAGGCCTTTCAGATAGGTTTTCTTGCTTTTTCCCCACCAAGAACCATACTATCTTTAGAGCCTTATCCYATTGCAGTGCACAGACTAAGGATTTTGTCTTTTCACAGTGTCAAGGATTGCTTTATTTGAAATCAATGAAGTTCCTTTAAAAAAMCTCCCAAAATACAAGAACACCAAAATATTTAAAGTGCACTGTAATTTTCCAAAGCAAACCAGTTTAGACTCCTAGAGAATTCATTCAGTTATTTTCAGTGAAACATGCTCAAAATATTCCAATTCTAATATGGCACAGAAGCTTCAAAAGGCATCTTGTTTTTACTGAATAAAATACTTACAGAATACAATCATAAAAGAAACAAAACTTGCCACAATTTAAATGTCACACATATGGCAGAACCAGAGGCAGCTTTTAGAAGTACTCAGGTTGAACAGAATTTCTGAGTTTCTTTTTGTTTAGAGRAGCTTGTGTGTAGCATGAAGCTGCAAAGGAAACTGAACCAACAAAGATTCTAAAGGGTCTATTCTAAGACTCCTCTTTGGGCAAAGTTCTTAGAAGGAGATTAATTTTTATAAAGGTTTTATTAAGAGGCATTTAGAAAATATGGATGGCCATCATGCCTTCCAGTCAATATCAGAATAAAGGTAATCAGCTAAAGAACTTTTGTGATGGCTTAGTGCAGCTTCCTTCTGGAAGCCTTTGTCAGATATRCAACTTAGCCAGGTTTTTAATATGGAACAAACAACTGGAAATCAGGATAAATGCATGGAATCTGGAGCTTGCAGCAAGCAGCATCATGGACAAGGCTCACTGTGATTACCTACTCTGTGTGAGACAATATTCCTTGCTTCTGGCACACTCCAACAGCAGCAAGAGGGGACTGCAGACATGGCAGATCTGCTCCTTGGGAGCCCTTGTGCAGCCCTGAGATAGGCATAAAAAGTGACGGGGCAGAACGAGAGAAGTTCTCGCATCAGTTTAAGTTTCACAAAAAAATGCGCTGTGACTGAACTGCTTAATGTTGGCACAAGATGRTATTCTGTTCCCTTTCGATTTCCTTCTACACTTCCTTCCTAATCTGTTTCTGCTCCTTCTTAATCTTTATTGTAAGGCATAAGCTCTGCTGAAATAAACAGTGGAAAATGTGAGGGGAAAAAAAAAAGAGAAAAGGAGTCGAAAGGCTGAAATCTGCTGACTTTGGTTACTGCTATTCATCCGAGGCTTCAAATAAGTTCAGTCCATTCCAGAATCCACTTTAGGAGAGTTAACCTGCAGAGTTTATTATCMCCAACTATATAGAAATTAGATTCTGGGCAAATTTGTTAAACACAAAAGTTAAATTACACATTCACATATTTGGAAAGCTCTACCCCATCACACACACAAATTACATACTCACTCCATGAATCCCACTGTGTCTTGTACTTCCAGAAAGTGTTTTGGTCTGATGAATAAATGAATGTGGAGTTTCTTTAATCTATGTACCACCACTGGCTGAACGCTGAAGCATCCCAGGAAGGCAGCACTTACTACAAATGTCAGGCTTTCCCTCACACAAAACACTGCCTTGCCCTTCTGAAATAACTGAACAAACCCAGACACTTGAAATTCTGGTCTCTGTTTCATTTATGACAACTGTACTTTTCAAGTACTTTTTACCAGCTCACAGTGCAACTCATGCCTCAGTCTCTCAKTAAGAATTTGTCTAAATAAGAAAGGGGGAAAAGCAGGCTAATGAAGTACCAAAGCTCACTTGCTGCCTTTTAGCTGAAGCTCACCAAACACAGTAGGCACTTTCAGTTGTGTTTTAAAACATATGGCCGGTTATTCTGAGGGGTTTTTTTTTTAATGTGTGACTTCTGCATCCTCTAATTTTAAAAAGCAACAACAAACCCCCAAAGTGTGAAAATAAGGAAACTGAGAGCTTGCCTGCAATTTTWAACACATCTCCTGTCTTAAGAGGGTGTGCAAAGGGTGATGATCTCTAGTGACAAATGAGACACAGTGCAGAAAGRGGCTCTGTGTGTTAAAGCAGAGATTTCCCAGGCAGTGACAGTCTCCTCCTTTGCAGAAGGGACTCCCTTTGTGAAGCAGAGTTGCTTGGTGAGAATGAAACCGTGCTTAGTTCCACAAATTGAAAACCAATCATCACAATGAAGTCTCAGAGCCAGCCCCATTCCTTGACATATTCAATCACCTCTGGGATTACACAACCATGCTTCTACAAGTGTGAAAATTTCTCCTTCTTTTCTTCCTTTCCATTTGTGAAGCCAGAATGAAATATAATTCCTTTCACCACGTGAAGGATTGGGTCTTTAYCAATTTGAGCAATTTGATCAATTTTATGTTTAGCACAAATCCCATGTGTCACATGGAAGGGCAAGTGCCACTTGCAGACTCAAAGGAAGTAAAGATGAGTTAGGCCAAGAACATCCTGCAATGAGGCTCAGTGATTTATCAAAGGTTAAAAAACAAAACACAATGTCACCATATTTCATCTGTTTGACTTCAGAATTCTAACCTAAGCAGCTAATTTACAGGTACACCGTAATAGGCAAGTAGGAATAAAAAATAGTTCGTATCATAGGAAAAAAAGGAATGTAAAGCAAGGAATTCTGCTTCTAGGTGTTAAAATAGCTTGGCAAGACAGGCCAGGACATTCCTTGCTGCTTATGCACAATACAGTAACTAGGATGTCACTTTCATTTCTAAGTATAGACTTCTTTCATGGCACAGTAATTTTTTCCTTTTCAATGACTGATTACCAGATGGTTTAAGATCACTTTTCTCCAAAGCACCGACACCATCTGCAGCAGCCTGTCCCATCAACACACCTGGGTTATAGAGATTGTTTTCTYAGGAAAACTTCAATTATGTCCTTTCCTCCTTAAATAGTCAGTCAGCAGCCAACTATATTGAGCAGAACAGTGTGTGAGAAAAAAAAGGCAAAAAGACAAGCCAATTAAATCCAGGATGCACTGCAGAGTTACTCCCTAACTGTCAGCATTATCCAGCTGCATACAGAACAAGGTTTTCCTCTGCTGATTGCAGATTAGCCCAAACTCAGTAAAAAAAGGGACTGGAGTCATTCTACCCTGTCTGAGGATCAGATCCTTTCCAAAGGTGACTTTTTGACCCATTCCAGCACTAAACCCTCCWTTGTGGCAGGTCCAACCCAATATTTAAGCACCACCCCACCCCTACCTTCCAAATGGGCATTTTAGTCAATGAACACTGTGTTCTAGGATGCAATTTATTTAAAAACATTTATTTTAGGCAAAATTAAACAGACATTTGAGATTACATAGAAATACAGTTTCCAATTGGATCACATAAAAATTAAAAATGCACTGTTGTGTTGATTTAAGTATTTTTGTATGTATTGACCAGGTATATAAGATTTAACCATGCCATTTGCAGTCAACTATCATAAAAATCAGTAACGAAAAGGTTTCTTAAAATGTGCAAATATTATCTTAGTGTTACCATTGATATAATAAATGACCACTAAATAGATGCTTATTATGTAAAGCTTTTTAAAGTACAATAAAAATACAAATTCTATCTGTTAAAAAAGGCCATTACTATGGCTACTAAACATCCTCATTATACAAATTCGAAAATACTATATGACAAACAAAATTATAAAGACTTTTCTTTATGAAACATATACTATTCTATTTGTTAGTGATTTCATATATATTTTTTATATATATATTTCTCCATAATACTCTATATGAATGATGAAGTCAGAAAAAGAGAGGAAGATGAATGTAATGTAAGATGTTAAGGCCCCAATTCAGCAAGGTACTTGAGGATGTGTCAAACCCAGCAAAGGAATAATCCCATCCTTTCAGTGGACTCCAAAGGTACATGCACAAGTACTTTGTTGAACAAGGCAGAAAAACAAAATGTGGTAAAATTGGAAAATGTGATTTTGGTGTAAACTGTGACTGTTAAGGACAAAACCATAAGTGTCACCAAAAAACCTCTCATTAAAAAAAAAAACCTGAAAATTTTAGGGGGGGCAGTTTCCACATTTTTGAAGGGACAATACCAGAGGTTTGAAAGTTTTTGAATTGAACTCATGATAATAATTTTCTGAGATGGGTTTAAGATGGTGTTTTATTGCTCATGAGAAAGATTAATGAAGAGTATGCATAGACATGTCAGCAGTCATCTCACCAGCAGCTGAGGATTTTGGTGTGCAGGTATTTCTGTAACGTGAACAACCAAGTGGGTACAAAGGACTTACTTATAGTCAGTTCTTTTGCAGAAAGCCTCAAAATTAAAGATATGGAACATTAAAGAAGAGAGTAGAAGAATTATACCCAACACAACCTGGCTCTAAACACTCAAGTGTTGAAAGCACAGGACTGAGCCCAGTTCCTGCTTATACACAAAATTATGGAWGTTCCTAAGTAAATGCAAGACCATAATCTTCCTTTTAAGTTATGGCTAGCATATAATGGATTCCAAGGTACATATTTTACACTTCAGCCATAAAATATCAAAACAAAGGGCAGTTGCTTTGCCATTCTGCAATTTAGCAGTTCTTCTAGGCTCATTAAGCACTAATTAGCAGACTAACAGCTTGTTAGTTTTTAAAACATGGATGAAGGACCTAAAATCCGCSTTGTGTAAACCAACGACAACATTTGTACAGGATAGTAACCACACACAGTGATGGAAATCAATCACACTGCATCCATATTTACTTTTGAAGCATATAGTAATGGTTAGTATTTTATGCTTTTTTCACTGCAAATTGAAATTTTTGCAGTAAATATTAATCATTTTACTGCTTGAATATTGAATAATGCCTTRAAAGCATAATTTCAAAATGCTGCCAGGTAAAGTATTATGTAGAATTCATGCCTGGACATTTGCAGAGCGAGACAGAGAGAGAGAGGRAGGTATGTGTGACCTTTCTGAAGAACTTCTCCAAGCTAATAGTCATAAAGCATAGTAAACTCGGGCCTAAATGTGACAGAAAGAAACACAACAGCGTAATTTAATCCATAATTCATAAACAAATACAACTTTTTACATTTGTACAGGGAAAGACTGGAAGTAAGTTGGATTTTTACAGAAGCAAGCCTCACAAGAGTTTACATGTTGAAAAAAGCAATTTTTGGCACATGGATAGTATCTGTGAGTACGTGTTCAGAAATTAAAAAAAAAGCACTGTGGAGGAATTTCACATTGACTTTCTTGGCATCAGCACCTGCTGTCTAGTGGGTCAAGACAAAACACTGTGCCTTCAAGAGTTAATCCCATTTTGAACCCCTCCTGCAATGAAATAAGACATCATTAGTAAAGAGCCAAGTGAGTTCTGGAGGATTTTGCTCTCCTTGTAAAAAACATTTAAATCCAAGCATATCCTTAGGCAGACAAACTGCAATAAAACCTCAGCCTGAATTCACAAACTTTTACATTATTTGGTCACTTTTTAATMAGTCTTAGTGGTTAACTCCTAAAAGATGTACACCATACAACAGCATAGCGACAGTATGTCCATAAAGTGAAGAAAATACTATAGAATAACAATATTGAATACTCTTGTACATAGGTTGCCAGAAACCCAAACAAGTTTGACTTGCACTGTGTTGTTCCTGAGTAAAATTCAAGGAGATTTATACTGAATAATACAGGTATGACATGGACACTGTTRCTGATACGAGGTGTCTCATGTTCTGTGGTGCCCTAAGAACAGCCCAAGTAAAAGTGCTGACTGCCCCACCTCAGAGGGCTGCTCTGAATTGCTCCCAGTACAGATAAATTGACAGGGCTTTACTGCCCACTGCCATCTGAGCTTCGTGAAAAAGGCAAATAAAATCATATTTGCTCCACTGCAAATGAAAAAATTCTGCATTTTAAAGGCACGTAACTCAGTAAAATACAACACAGTGGTACTTTGAAAGTGCAATGAGTTGCTTTAGAAGTTTAGACCAAAATTCCTGAGTTTACTCACATTCATTTTATTAGTCAAAACACAAAAAAGATTAGAAGCTGAATGCTAACACCTCCTCTATGGAAAAGAAATTCATTCTACRAATACTTTTTTTTGTACAGTTTTATACAAGCTTGGCTTGCTAAAGGTACTTAGTTCACACCAGTCCCAAAGTAACAACTGCACTTTTAATACAGGAAAAACACTTTTATTTTCATTTCTCCTTTTGCATTAAAAGAAGCTGGATAACTCTGGCTTGACCCTCAAAAGTCACCTTGGAGTCAAGAAAATTTCTGTCTGCTGGGTGAAAGTATTTGAAGGTTTAAGCAATTGGAAACRGGGCTCTGACTAGAAATGCCATGAGAACATCAATTCCAGTGGCAGTTGTTGCAGTGCTCTGTTCAGTAAGAGAGTGTTGATTCTGTGCTATGAAATCAATAACAGGTCCTTTCATCAAGAAAATATCTTGTAAACAAGATAAATCTTTTTGTAAACCCATCTGTACGGGGATYAGGCACAAACTCAAGTCTTTCCCTCACATGCTGTGCATGTACCTCAAGACCACACCTTTTGGGTTTAGAAGATAATCCCACGTCAAACCAGCTTAATTTCAAACCAATTCAAATCCCATTTGAAAAGTGTATGAATATCTAATAACCCTGCCAGCTACTGCTATCAGGAGAATAATGTGGAGACACAGAACAAACCTCCTGGCAAGAGTTACTAAATGGTCTGAGAATTTCCAAGTAAAAGCTGCATTTTCCTACAGGCAGATCCACACCATGAAGATGCTGAGAAAGTAGCAGCACTGTGGTATAAGCTGTTCCCCAACTGTGCTCCCCAGTTTGCTCTGTCTGAGTGACTCGGTGCTCTCAAGGCCCACCAGTGTATTTAAGATTTTCCTTTTTTTTTTCTCTGTTTATTCCAAAGGATTAAAAGGAAGAACATTCAATGCAAAAGATACTTCAAATGAACAGTAGCTGAAATTCCAAGTGAAACACATCCTGTTAGCAGACAGTGTTCATTTACCCAAAGTGAAAATTAATTGATGCAACTGCAGTCAAAGGAGGACTGCTTACCCAGAAGGAGAATTCAGAGAATTAGCCCCAGGGTCTAATCTGTTACATTTTAAACCCTGCAGTTGCAATGTGCCTAGGATCCTCAACTTCTGAACTGTCTGAAGGCTGCTTCCAGTTTKGAGCTTGTAATGGGATACAGCAACAAGGGATTGTTGTTGGTGCTTCAACCTGAGGGTATTTGATGAGATCCAACAGAAGAACATCACCAACAACCAGTTTGACAAGGATAGAGACCTTCATCCTGAGCCAGCCAGAGCCTTCACTGAACATCCACCCTATTCCTGTCTTGACCACTCTTATTTGTATCTTATTTTTACAGTTAAGAACAGTTTGCTGGTGTCTTAAGTAGCTTCACTTCTAACGTTCTTTTTCAGCAAGCAAAGAGCAAATCAGATGATGCATTTTGGAAGTTCACTCATCTCACTGCTCTTATGTTAAGCATGTCAAGTTTTTTCCACACAAACTGGTATTTTGTCACTTAGCACTTTGCTTGTGTTTGCTATGACTTGACTTAGAACTATTCCCACTTTCTTCAAGAACCGTGGCCTCCTTGACCTTTCCTTCTGCAGCTTCACTCCAGCCACTTCCCTGTTTAGTCCTTCTCAAGCTGTGATATTTTGCATTTAAAACAATTGCATTTCCACATACTTGCAATGTGATCARTGCTAATCCAGTGAGAGATTTCTGCTTTTTATGGATCATAATTATTAAAAAAGCTTTTCAATTTTATTGAAATTTATTTATCAAAAATGAACTACTGTCTGTCCTAAAAGAAATCAGTGCTGTGGTTGCCAGGTGCTGTTACCAGTTGCACTCCTGAGAGCAAAGGCTCATGCACGTTCCTGTCTGTAACAGGGATGTGGCATTCCCATGGTCATTTCTGAGCCACACCAAACCTGTGACCATCAATGGTTCTGAAGTTCTAAGCAGGCTCAAACCTCCATGACAACCACAAGACCAAAAAGCCCAATGGCACAGAGAGGACATCAAAGGAATTCAGGGGGCTAGCTAGGGATACCTTTCATTAAAGGAATGTAAAATCTAATTTTTTTTTTCCTCTTGGATATTTAAGTGGAGGACATGAAATGAGTAGGAGTACAAACAAGGGAAAGCTGCATTGTCTAAATCAATATTCCTAAAAAATAATTGCAATCCTCAAAAGGGAAAAATTAATCAGAATATCTCCATCCAGAAGACTCCCTGGAAAAGTGATTGCAATTTTCAAAGATGAGGAAGGCACAGACATCAGATCTCCCACAGCCATCACTATCCCTAACCCCTCAGGTTCAGCAACATAACTCTGAATTCTTAGTTAATTTTTGGAATCTCCAAAACTATACTTTGGCAAGCACATAATTTAAAAATAAAATCCAACCAGCTGCAGTCAAGCAAGCCATGGGAAGGCTTTAGGACTAGATTCCCCTTTCCATTCAGAGTGGCACTGTTGTTGATGCAKGTATCAGTTCTCACAGAGGTGCAGAACACTGAGTGCCACGTGTGCTTTTAGGACTGCAGTTCATACCTACACCTGAGCTGCACAGGCTCCCAGGGCAAGCTGCTCTCTGATCATTACAGAACTGCACATGCCAGCTTTTAACTCTCAGCATCCACAGCTGTAATAGTAATGAAATCAGTTGCAATGACAGATTAAAATTATGATTTTTTTCCCCCCCCAATAAACTTGACTAATGTGTTAGGCAGTTCTTTTTAATGACATACAGAGTCAGCTTCTTGGTAAACATTATAGTTTATATCCATACATATAAAATGCATCACTAATTKTAATGCACAGCACTTCAAATATTTTGCCTTGTGAAATTTAGACCCTTCAGCTTCTAATAATTTGTGTCCTTAGTGTAACTCTGCCTGTTCATTAAAATCCATGTGTGCTATGGCTTCCTGTACTTTAAAGCTTCAGGAAGCAAACTCTTCATGCAATCAAAAAAAAATATCTCTGATTTGCTGATTTTCTGGGAATGCTGAAAAAGGCCACCCCATGGCACTGGCCAGGAGAGGGAACAAGAAGGGCTATGAAGTGTGTATCTATATTGTGCCTTGTTTTTCTGTGTTCACATCCTCCTCAAGGAGCTTTTTTACTTTAGAGGCATTTAAACACAAGGACTGAGCAGTTTAGTTATCTACTAAGTAATGGTGTTGTACTAAGGGATGTGATTGATGCCTTAAAGAGAGGAGCAAAGCTTGTTTTCACTCAAAGCAGCTCAGAAACAATCCTTCTTCCAAAACCAGCCTTTTCTTGGTGTCAAGGATGAAAAGATGTGAGCTATTCTGGTCAAAACCAGTAAGCAGTGCAAGACAAAGAACTTGCACTTTATTTAGGAGATAAATTTGCCAAAGTCAACCTTATGGCTCAGAAGTTAACTCACTTATCACTTCACAGTGACTTCACTCAATGAGCTTAAGTCAGCACAAACCCAACGAAGCAATGACAAATTTACATATCTCTGAGAAGAGTATTTAGAGAGCTGAGCATAACTTATTTCAGATGGAAAKATGTCAAGCCTACTGACTGCTTCAGGGCATGCAGGAAGAATGGCTTGCAGCTCCTGGAAGCTTTCTGATATTAACTACCTCGAGATTTTAATAAATTACAGCAGCTGCTGCTGGTGTGATTCATCATCCAGGGAAACTTCTCCTCACTGCAAGATTTCTGGGAAAGTAGACATTCATTTTATTAATGTCTGGATACAGTCAAAATAAAGATGAAAATATGTTTTAGCATAAGGGTGCAGGGAAGCAGGAGGTTGGACAGTCATCAGAGAGAGGCCTGAGCTGTAAAAGTCACATCTCGACACATGTTTGAGTGTTAAGCTCTCCAAAAAGATCAGCAGAGATTGGACTGAGAAATGGAATAGAAAGCTTAACTGTGAAATTTGGATCCTCACTGAAGTTTAAAAATAAGAGTGTTCCCCTAGAGGTCAGGGAACTTTATCTGATCTCCCCAAGTTCAGAATGCAGGATGCAAAGGAAAAGCACCCACTACTCCAGAGTTCATTCTCCAGTGCCTCTTCTGTGCTGTGCTCTCCTCTCCTACTTTGTTCCCAAATCACCTCCAGCACAAGGCTAGATGAGGACAGCCTTTCTGCACACGGGGTGGGGGTGCTGAGACACCTCTCCTGTTCCTCACAAGAAACAGGGTAAGAGTCTGGCCYGGGCTGCTCCAGTCAGGCTGGCACAGCTTTGCTTGCCACCCTCACTGCAGGATGAGCCTTATCCAACACCCCCGTGGAGGAAGTTTAGACTTGGAACTATTTGCCAGGTGTCTGTAAAAAACTTACCTTTACAGATTTAATRGAATACATAATCACTGAAACCCAGGCTGTGGTTCCATAATGCAAAAATGATAGATTCATTCACTTTGCATTTCAGAAAAGAAGAGAGGCCCACATTTCTCTTTGTTGGATTTCCAGAGCAGGTTACACATTCTGTGCTCTCACCTTCCTCACAGGCTGTTGAGAGGAGCACAGCTGCTTCTGCTCATTGAAAAGTTTGAAATCATTATGTCCAAACAAAGACTTGCYCTCAAATGTGATTGTACTGACAATCTCTGTATTAAAGGTTTTGCTTAAACCGTTTCACTGGTGACAATCTGATAATGACAACTCAAACAGCAATGAAAACAAAGGCTTAGTATTAGCACCCGGCAAGAGAGAGTAAAGAAAACGACCATCAGCTGTCCCTAACTTAGAGATTGTAGGCCCCTAAAAATAAAAATGGCCCTGACTCAGAGTTCTATACACAAAACATAAATCTTAACATTTTGATACACAAGCAAATATACATAAAATAGAAACACCAGACAAACACGTGCACATTTCAATTGTAAATGCTTTAAATACCATTATTAAAATATGAWATACCAACCATCGTTGACGCTGTGCACCCAGGAAAGCATAAAAAGATAAAAGAGACATTAGGAAAAACACGTTCCAATCTGTATTTTGCACCAACCACACTGTAAAATAAACACACACAGTCTTTGCTTTGGCTCAAGTTAGAATATGGGGGCTTTTCATGTCCTTTCAGCTGTAGACTTGTCCTCAGCTGGATCATGCATGACAAGTTTTGTGCCTACATAAAGGCCCAGTAATTAACTTTCAGTGAATAGTTGATAAGCTAGGGGGGAGTACCTTTCTTTACAACAGGACACAATAACACCCTAATGCTTGGAGGTTTTGTTATTGATTGGTTGCCTCCTTTTTTAAGATCAAGAGAGTACAAACAATGATGGGAGATTTTCATTTTGTGACTTCAAACATCTTTGATGAAGACACTACTCCATTCCCTGATGTTTCATGAGGTGACAGCACTYTGTAGTGTTATAGGCAAACAATTCCAAATATTGTCAAAACATTACCTGCAACAGGAACTGTTAATGTGACATTTAAATACTGACATACCATTGTTAGTGGTAACCACAGTTGCTACAATTTATTGTTCCCTAAACCAATGAAAATGTTGGCAATATATCAATGGGAGCTGCTGTAAGATTTGGGGTTTGTGTTCAAGGGCTTGGTAACAACATTATAGCACTCACAAAACACAAGCATGTTTGYTGGAATTGCAAAGATGACAGTTTTGGCTTTTRGCTGCTCTTTGAAATTACGTGGGGRACCAAGAAGCTAAATTTCTTACTTCACTGTGAGTAGAGTTTGTCAGTGGAACCATCTTGAGCTGACATGGAAAAGAAAATGTACTCAGGAAAATGAAATGGTATTTAAATCTTATTTAAGCCAGTTTAAAAAGCTTCTGCTGGCTCACTAGACAGGAGAGTGGGACAGAAGAAGCCCAAGAGCAAATGCTCTTGGACTTTGTGGGCTCCTGAGAGACAAGAGGGCTGGAAACCCTGGGAATGCTTCCTGCTGAGGAGCCAGGATCCTAGAAATTCAAGTTTCCATTATTTCCAGCCTTTTCTTTTGCTGGCAGGCTGCTTAAAAAAGAATAGAGATAAGCAAGCTGGCAAGGACTTAGAAGTTTTGAAAGTCTGACTGCAAAGCATCATTTGTTCCAAAACTTGAGGACTTTCTCCTAGAATTGTTTCACAATTGGGTCAATAACTGAATGGACAATGTTGAGTGCTTTTGAATCAACAAACATTTTCTGATAAAAACACAGCAGTTCAGAATTCTTGAATCAGTTCTCAAGAGTTTAATTGCCCCAGGGTGCCAGAGAGCTGTTTCTAAAGGCAGCAGAAAATTACCATGGCCCTGGAAGCACCTAAGGCTGCTTGATGCTGTGAGAAACCAAAGGGATGCCACTGAGGGAAAGAGGAGGGATGGTGGTGGGTACATCGGGATGRTGGAGATTGCTGCAGCCAAAGATCAAAGGGTCTGGATGGTTCTTGGCTCAGCTCTCTTTTTCAGCTCTCTCAGTCCCTTCCCAGGTAATGGTTCCCAAACCATTTCGTTTACACTGCTGAGAAACCCCTCATTAAGTGTCGCCAACTGTATTGGCTCCAGGTGGGGCTCCTAAGGCAAACCCGAATTCCAGCTCAAAGACCAGGAGATAACTTTACAAAAGGAATGGTCAGAAACGGGGGTTTGTCTGGGCATTAGCGTGTGCACTGTGGAACACGTTTCCAGAACACAGTAAGCATGCATTTCAAGAATAGGCACGCAGCCATCAAAACCCAAGTTTGTAAGTCAGTAGTTACCTGCATCTCATCTAGTTTGGACTGAATGTCTGGAGGGAAATCTCCTGCTCCACAGCTAAAAGGGTCAAAAGGTTCTGCTCCAAAAAGGTCTCTCTCTGCAACAACAGAAAAGTGAGTCACTGGGAGAACAGGTATRGGCTACGACAACAGCTCTCTGAAAAAGCCACCTCACATCTCCTGAGCTGAGTCACAGCACCACCAGGTGTGCCACTCATCAACCACAACTATTAACATCCCAAYCTGCAAGCCAGGTCTTGGGAAGTTTTCCCAACTTTAACACCCAAATATTTTTCCAAGAACACCACTGAACTTCTGTTTAAGCCTCTCTTTATCTTCCAWTAATGCTTGTGCCTTCTAGACATCCGATGAGAAGTCGTTGCTATTTGAAGAGGACATCATATACTGACCTGTGCTCTGGAGTCTGTGTGTAYAAGGAGTTTCAAAAATGAAGAGGAAGCAACTGGACATGAGTTTCCAAATTTCATCTCTACATTATGTCAACGACAAATTACCAACCAACTAATCTTCGTGTCCCCTGTCTGCCACTCCTCCGGTTAAGGATGTTTTTGTGAGACAACCAAATACTCTTACTCAGGGAAGGTAAGGCCTTTGTTTGATACAGCTCCTCAATGAACAACCAGCAGTAATTAAAGCTAAAAACCATCTGAGTTTTAAAATCTTGGATAAGATCACATCGAGAAAGGAAAAAAAAAACCAAMCCCAAAAAAACCCAAAACCAAAAACCGCCAAAACCACAACATGACCATGAATTGTCACTTAAAATTCCACTAAATTTGGGTGCATAAACAGAACAACTGTAAATTTCCCTTTCTCAATATCAAAAGTTTCTCACTTTTTCTTAACTGCAGTTTTGCATTCTAGTGGCCAAAGGAAGTGGGGGGTGTTTCTTTTTTTCCTGTGGGCAAGAAGAAACACTTCCAATACAATTGGGTTMTTTTTTCATATTAGAGTCGTATAGTTCTTCGTATCTGCCTGCTCAAATATTTTTTTTTGGTTTTTCACGCTTTGGGTGTTTTTTTTCCCCCTTAGTAATAGATTTTTCTTTCCTACAGTTAAAGGTTCCATCTCTAGACACTTTCCCCATCTCACACTGGATTAAATTACAGCAGTTAAAAAAAATTTTGCTAACCCAACTCCACTGATTGCAGAATTTACAGAACCAAGTTTCTACAGCCTTGTCACTGGTGGAGAGAAAACCAGAACCATTAGGAGATATCCTCTATCCTAACTTCCATGGCTGCCTTGCAAGAAACCTGACAAGCATTCTACCTGCCTCAAAACAACTTTAGTTTTAGACCATGACAGTAAGGGGAGCAATAGTGACCCTGAAGTGATGGGGCAGTTAAGCACAAAATTCACCCTTAACACCAGAGGTGTGGGTGACAATTAACTGCTGGACCCAACCCCCCCATTCCAGTGTTCCCAGTCCTGTATCAGTGGTGCAGCACTTGCCCACAGCTACACAGATGACTTGATTTTGGCATCCTTACAGGCAGAATTTTACACCTGTGTTCTCTAGGCTCTCCAGCAGTTATTGTGCATATCAGTCTGTCAGGACTTTGCCCTTATCAATTAGATGTTATCAGGCTGCACATCAGGAATTTTAAATAACTGGCTATTACCATCATCTGCTCCCACAGCAAAGKACAGAAATTCCCATCGCAAAGTACAGAAACTTGAGCAGAGTTTGATTGATTACATATTTCAAAAACTGTGGCTAAACAGCTACAAACTGTCACATGGGACCAGGAGATGGCCCAGATAAGAGAGCCTTATTCCAAGAGTCCACACTGGAGCCAAGAAGAAATCCAGTCTTTCCTGGCAAAGGCAGACCACCTGCGTGCAACAGAGACATTAACTCGGATAATCTAATGTAAAAATTAGGTTCTCCCTCATCCTTTGCCTCTTTCACAGCCAAAATGGGTCTGCTCCAGCATAACCAGTGTCCTGAAATGCTCTGATGCKCCTAGCAAATAACCTTCAGATGTGGAGCAGCTTTGACTTGCAATCTAACCTCTACTGGGCAAAAAAGTGATTCTACTTTATAACCCTCAACAGCCTATGGTTCATTATGTAGGTCCATTTTCTTTCTTTTTACCTTTAAAAGGAGCTGACAGCTTTCTCTGTGGTCAGACAATTGAAAGCAGATAGTTCCAACATCAAGGCTTAGCAAACATTCTGTGAATGCATTTAGGGATAAATGGTGAAGGACAAAACTCCTGCATTTAATTTGTACTGAATTATGACTTAYAGTCATATTAGACTATAGTTATAAAATAGTCATTTTTAAAAGCAAGTATTTTGTACAATATTATGGCTATTATCACATTCATACCTTATTATTGGGCTTTTATTAATGAAAGCACTTTTGAGCTCATTAGCAGGAGAACAGCAGAAGTTTTAACTCCTTTAATGTCACTCCTTCCTTTAAAGTGAAAGATTTCTGAATATTCCAAGTGACAGAGCCTAGTAAACTCTGCACAGAATCAAATTCAAAATAAAGAAGCATTAYCCAGTTGGGTTTCTGTGCAAAGCTATTACTTGGGAAACTATCTCTATCAAAACTTGCTATCCATTTCAGCTGAACAAGTCTACAGAACAACTGCTYTTCTGCATTTAAAGTTTGAGTGTTACAAGAGAGACTGCACTGCTAAGAGTCAGGGAGGGACAAAGTTCCATGGAATATTTTCAATAGCACTGTTGGTATTTGCCTTGGGAACAAAAGCTGAGGACCATGTGTAAAATAGAGAAATATGAAGATTTCACCCCTGCAGAGCTGCACCATTGCATGGGATATCCATAAGCTCATCCACCTGTGTTCACTCCACTCATGATGGAGGRGAGGCTACTTTTTAGCACAGATGGGATAAATTGGTAACTTTTTATTTTGGGCCAGAGTATTTGCATGAAAATTAGCTATAACAAGAATATCTTGCCTGGCATACTCCCYAGAATTACTGTAGCATAGAGAGGCATTTCTTTCTCCAATAAACAGCAACCAGGACGCCTTGGAAAATGATCCTTTCAAACGGTACAAATAATTTCCTTTCTCTTTCTCATTCCTTTCTGGATGGAAAWAAATTCACAGGCTGCAAAAATGTTCCACAAATTCAAAAGCCATGAAATGTTGATGTTTTAGATCCTCAGCTCAAACCACAGGATAACATGAACAAGTAATAAATTCTGAGACCTGACATTCAGGAGAACAAACACATAATATTGGAGAACAGCAAGCTGCACTCTATRTAAATTCAAAATCAGCAATTACTAAGCAAAAATACAAATATTTGGCTTTTCTGCTGCACTYGACATCCCAATCTTTACCTTAGCTCTCATCCAGGCACACAGCTATGCTGATATATGCTTTGCTCAGATGGAGCAGCTGTGATGACAAAAATGAATCACACAGAGACAAGCACCCAAAGAAATATTTGGAATAAACTGAGAAAAGGAACTCCAGAAAGCCTTTCCTTTAGCTGCAGGCTACTCTATATTTTTTCCTCTGGAAATTATTACAGCCATTATTTTGACAAAATACTCTTAAATATCTGCAGAGAAAGAGCACCTTGGAGCAGATTTCTGCATCTGTCAGTTGTGACCTTGGATTGTTCATGATGCATTTGTGTGAAATARATACTGAACAACTCAATAGAGAATAATCCTTTCCAGTTCTTTTCTGACATATGAAAATAATGCTGTGTCAACAAGAAACATAAGTTGTTTTGCTTTAATGAAATAAAATTAATTTATTAATTCTGACCATTCAGATAACTTACAAGAACAGCTTCAACCCCTTAYTCCATGAGGAAGAAACAGCATGCAATCTCTAGCATTGAATTTTTGGTTGCATTTCACCATGCTGTAATTATTACCTAAGGAGTCAGTGTGCATTTGTCCAATCTACAACCTCCTGTACAAAAATAATGCCATTTTCTCATTTAAACAGGTAAACTCTATTTATTTGCTATTGTTGATACAGCCAGTAGTGAGCAGRTATTTACTGAGTAGCCCTGTTGGAACACTGCTGAATATGAACTCAAAATCTCAAGACTTAATTCATTTTTTAAAGCTTAAATGCCTTGAAAATAGCTGTCTTTCCAAAAAAAAAAAAAGAAAAAGGTCACTTGCTTTCCTCTAGTATTAAAAGGCTGGGTTT
Source organism: Mixornis gularis (assembly GCA_003546035.1). Taxonomy (NCBI): domain Eukaryota; kingdom Metazoa; phylum Chordata; class Aves; order Passeriformes; family Timaliidae; genus Mixornis; species Mixornis gularis. The sequence continues at coordinate 1,966,960 of QVAJ01000104.1, forward strand.
CTTTTTCTTTAACTTCATGCTGTGAGCCCTGCAAAGTCAGAGGTACCATAGGTACCATTTATCACCCCACTTTTTTTCTTTTTTTTTCTTTTTTTCTTTTTTTTTTTTTTTTTCTTTTTTTTTTTTTTTTTTTTTTTTTTTTTTTTTTTTTTTTTTTTTGGGGGGGGGTGGGGAAATTACCAAAGGAAGAGCTGGTAAGCAAAATTCTAACTCCGGGCATTTCTCTTTATGAGAAGCTGAACTGTCATCCTGGTGCCAGTAATTACCTGTGGCACTCGGTCTTGCAGGAATGCAAAGTACYTGGTATTGTTGCAGGTACTCCCTGGGTAACAGGCCCCACTCAGGGAAAAAGAATAAACGAGGTGATACTGACAAATAGATGGCAAACCCTCATCTTTCTCCTTCTTTACTACCGAATGTGAGAAAGGGGAAAGTTACAAAATCATAAAATCCAACAAAATCACCYTGTAATTTCACCAAACCAACTCTGCTTGAGTGCAGTGACAAAGCAAGTAGAGATAGGAACAGGAAAAGATGATCTCAGAAAATGGAGACTCCAAACTTTGGCTCCTCTTGGCTGGCAGCCCTCTGATTTGTACTGGAGAAAGAAATGCCAGCTTGCTGGWACTACCAGCAGTCACACCACAAAGCAAGGCATTACTGCACACTGTCACAGTAATGGGACATTGCACAGCCTGAAGGAGCCTATGGGAGCTGAACTTTCTCATCTGGAACAGTAAAACCCTTGTTTGATGATAAAATATTCCTCTCCTGTTTCAATGACACCCTGAAATATGCCAAAAAAGCATTAATAGCTGATGAACACAGCAATTTTCAGCATAGAAAGTACCACGACACAGACTGAAAGAGCAGGGATCAAAAGTATAAAGACCATGATGGGCTTTGTAACCTCTTCCTGCAGTGGCCTCCCTGAACTGCATCACCTCARCTGAAGGCAAATAAATCACTGAAGTGCAGAAGCAATAACTACTTTAAACAACAGATATCACTGTTAATAAGYAACTCTTTATTTTSWTTTCTTTTTTAATAYTAAAAAGCCCGTTGCCTAAACAATTACAAATCTCATATAGCTRGAATTTTCAAGATGCCTCAAGTGTGTGAGTGCTGACTCCCATAAGATTTCTGTGGAACTCAGCCACAATTTCAATGGAACTGAGGTAGGAAAATAAGTAAAAAATTAAAATCTTGACCTATAAATCAATTCAAGTTAAGTTGCCATTCTTGAAGCTGTATATGTATTTTTAGATCTATTTTATGGCATTGCATGCAGTTTCAGAGAAGCAATCTTTCAATTATTTATTACAAAGCCATAAAATTCTCAAAATGAAGCAGTTCTRTTCTAATATTCTATTAGAATATTCAAATATTCTTTTAACTTATATGAAAATAGTTAATACTAACTATACTTGATAGATGTAAAATTCTGTTAGCAYACCTTTTGAGAATCCCACAGAAATTCATTAGTTATTTTAAAATATTCTCTTTTAAAATAACAGGGTTCTTTATTGAATTAAGAGTCTCAACATTTACTTCCTCTTTAGAAAGTGACATTCTGATCAATGGAACCAAGCAGTGCATTAGATATGGGCTTGGGGAGGGAAGACATTCACTGACTGAAGTTATAAAATATGTTTTGGTTTTTGTGCACAGCTCCCATTCACAGCTGAAAATTCTAGATCCTGGAGGCATCCCAAACCAGCACAATCTCCTCAAATGTGCTCCATATGGTGGCAGGCAGTAACATTAATGTCCCTTATCCACCCTAAAACAGGCATCAGGAACAGAAGAAACAAACATAGACTGGTATTTCCACAACCTGTAACATCACTTGTGCATGCCCCACTCTCCTCTCCCTCAAGGGATTMCCAAAGCTTTCAAAAAGGCTTTMTGGACTCCAAAAAGTTTYCTAGTGGAGTCAAGAACCTTACCCTAGATGCTTTCAAGCCTTTGCAAAATAAAATTGCTGTTGTTAATAACCATTTGAAGACTTTTTAGGAGTGGCTGACAGATCTGGAGAGGTCCATCAACTATAGCTAAACAAAGCTGTGCATGATATGAAAAGTAGTATTGAAAATGGCATTCCAGGTCTCCTTGAGGGGTTTCTTTGGCTCTCCCTTGAGCATCACCATCACCATACTTACTCCACCTGCTGCTCTCCTCAGAAATGCAGGCTCTAGGTGCTAGAATCRTGGCTTGACAAGGAAAGAACTAACAGGAAGTAAAAGTATTCCTTGAAGTACAGAAAAGAGACTGGAAAAGAAAAGCCAAGTTAAAATCCCCAACCCAACTCCTTCCAAGTGTATATGTCATAGTTTCACAGTAAATTTGTTTATAATGCAACTTGGCAGCAACATCAAGGACTTTGGGAAGATGGCAGAAAGACAAAATGGCATTAGTGAATGTGATTTACCAAAACTGTATTTGGCTTTTCATGCAAAACGTACGTAAAACTTTAAAAAAGGTTATTAAAAAAAAATAAATAATGTAAGCAAAAAGTAGGTCAGTTGTTACAAAACTTACTGATCTCTGTAGATCTACTGGGTACTGGAGGAGGCTGTGTACCATTGCGAGTAGGTGTTGATGACTGAGGGGATATGGGAGAAAAGGGAACCATATCAAAGATGTCAGTGGAGGGTGATTTAGGTGTCACACTGCCTGCCTACAATAAGGACAATAAATATTAGGGCAAAGTTTCACATGAAAAAGATCACAATACTGAATTCTTCAGCATGCAGATAAGAGTCACATTTTGAAAAAAAAAAAGTTAAAAACAACCATCASCATGCAAACCCCAGCTCCTGACACCAAGCAAATGGCATTTGTAGTACAGACCCTGACACATGCTAACACTCCCCAGTACAAAAGCAGCATTGAAATTTTTCCATTTTCAGTTGAAAATGTACCACAGTTGCACCTGCCAAAGCTGTGACAAGCAGTTCTCTCTTGCAAACACACAAACACAGACACCTCCACAAGACCCAGTCGAGGCAATATGGCAACAACAATGTGCTCTGCTCTGGACAGCACAGAACCAAGTTGAAAGACACAATCCCAGTATTTTTGGTGTACTAATTCTTCTTTACATTAACTCTTATTTGGCAGCTTAGACAAACTGGTATGATCAAAGCTTTAAATGTGTTTTTTCATAAGTAATAACCTTGATGTGATATACTGAATATTAATATCCAAAATAAACTCACTGTCCTCGAAGGTACAACTGAAGGGATTTCATTCAAAAGGCCCAGGAATTTGGAAAGGGTTCAAAAAAATACTGGGCAAGCAAGAAACCCCAAACCCCCCAGCTGCKACAGTTCTACAGCCATATTTGGTTTTGAATGGCTCATTCCTCCTGCCACCAGCCCACTACTTCAGGGCACAGGCGAGGCACAGTCAAGTCAAAATACACTGAACACTAAAGACAGAGGATGAAATAGATTAAAACTGAGACTGACAAGCTGAAGGCAAAATGAGTTTGCATGCTCATGTTATTGCTGAGACAATACAGAAATTCCCACATCCAGTGTATTAGAAAGGCCAGCCAGGCACAGCAAGTYTGCAGCTCTGAAACAAAATTCAGTTTGCCCAAACTATCCAGGCAGAAATTTTGAAGCACAAGTTAGTCACATGGATCCTTTTATTCAGAATACACAAACATGATAACCTGGCAAGCAGGTAGTCCTTAGCACTAGCTAAGTCATYAGCTCTTAGCTTGTCCATGAGAGTCCCATGGACAAACCCTTATTTYGGAATGCTCCTGTCCTCAGTGCCTGTGCTGCAGACCTGCAGCTACCCTGGGACAGCTCATGTCACAGATTCCCAAGCCAAGTGTACAGGCAGCCCTGAACCATCCCTATTTCCCTCTGGAGGTTCTCTGCAGTGGCTGCTGAGAAGCAATATTGCTATATTGATCCACAGCCTTCCTCTGAAAGCACTGCTAAAAGAGGAAAAAAATGCAGGGCTCTCAAGTCCYACAYTTCCTATTTCTTAGAGGKTCTGTGATYCTTAGGAGTTTTGAATTCATATTTTAARTTTGGATTAATATTTTAAAATTGGATTAAGAGAGATCTATAACTGTTCAATATCTAAAAGAACGTGGGGTATTTCTTCCCAGATATACAGAAGCATAGCAATAAAAAAAAAATCTACATTTAACATGACTTTATTATTTTGCCTTCAAAAAAAAATCTCAGTCATTGCAATTCACATGCTATAGGTGAATTAACTTCATAAAAGATCCAGTTTTCAAGGTTTTAACACATCCAGAATTCTTACTCTCCTCAACTTGAGTTACTGTTGGAATKCCAAAGATCATGTGTTGGGAAAAGATTCCAGTGCAGAGTTCAGACACCACAGGCTCCTGTTAGTGCCCATGGACCTTGCACTGACCCTGCAGAAAACCAGGATAATCTAAGTCTGGCACATCTGGTTTGATGCCATCTGCTCCCACTCAAAGCAAGGCAATGGATGTGCTGGACCCAAAATAAACATAATAAAGAAGCACACCCCTTCCTTCATCCAAACCTTGCTAAACCTTGCTCTGATTGTAGATGGGTTTTTGTTGGCATGAGGAAGGTGGGATCAGGTTTAGGGCACAAATAAATGCTTGCATCGACCTCCATTTCCATCAGCTCCCATGGGTAATCCTAGAATGTCTTGGAGATCATATGTGCTAATGGAGAATCTTATTATCTGCTAAATGTTTATGGCTATCTAGAAGACAGATAAACAGCACTTACATTTAGTTATAAATGTGCCTTTTAGGCAAAAAAAGAAAAGGCAAACTTTAGACTCGTTTCCCAGTTACATTCCATTTTGTTGAAGTCACTTACTGGCCATTTTGATTCTACTGATATTGTTTAATTAAAACTCTAAGTGAATTAAGAAATGTGTATTTTGAATATGTATGAGCACAGGAAGCATTTTTATTTCGTGAACACATGCAGAAAGCCAGGATGGTCACCAAATAAAGCCAAATATTACTTGTGAATGGAAGAAAAATTGAAAGTATAAGCACATGAATATGAAAAAGCAGGCAATATGCCCATTTCAGATTTGAGAATAATTTTCAACCTTCATTTTGCACAGTTTTTATAAAGTATGCTAAAAGTTATTTAATGGCTCATTGCTTTTCTATTAATTCATGGGGGGAAGAAGCTCTTGAAGTTGGACCTGTAGAATTGTTTTGAACCACAACCCTTAAAAAAATTTAACAAAAGATTGACAGATAACAGAGAMCATTAATTAATGGACTAATTTAAATGTGGGAAAAATAAGAATTTATGTTTTGGGGATGGGAGAGAAAAAGCTCTGTAGAAATAASAGTAATTCTTCACAAATTCCGTATTTTAAGAGTACCCTTAGAGAACCCAAGATTCATCTGCCCTATCCTTTAGCCACTGTACAAAATGCACATTTTTAATACAAGTTAATAACACAACAGAGAACAAAAGAGAGCAAAAAAATAAAAAAAAAACACCCCAAAACTGAAAAAGCTTTTGCACAGCAAGATTACACGAGGTCTTGGGCAGCTGTATTCACTGGCAGGCTTTGGAAGACCAGTTTTTGAAGGTGGTGGTATTAACAATCCAGGTGGTAGTCTAGAGTCAGGAGAACTCCTAGGAGTAAGCGTAATGGAAGAGATATCTAAACAAGGAGGTGAATCCTCATTGTTACACCAGAAAAAAGTAGAGGGTCTTTGAAATATATGTTCATCATTATCACACTTTATGTGCAGCAGCTGAAAAGGAATCACAGAAAGAGAAAACATTCTGAGGAACAGAACGTGGTAACGTCAGGGAAAGAAGAAAAAAAGAAACACATTTCATATTTCAAAAAAGCTTGTCAGCAACTTGCTGTTCAGTGCTACAGTTACAAGATACAGAAATACTTGAAAATACTTCAAAACCAAATATAAGAATATGCCACATTAAGAAGTAACCCAGTACCAACTGGAACAAAGGCAATCTGATCCTTGCTCATGACACCAAATAAAATGAAGTCAGACATCTTTCCAATAGTGCATGTGTGTGAAATGCTAAGAAATGTCTAAATCCAACAAGGCATCAGCTCTCTCACATCTGCACTTGTAAATTAGCAGGTGGGCACAAGTCTGGGGAGAAGAGTTACTGTGCTGGTTAATGCACAGGTCAGACTTTTCTCTGACTAACTCAGGAAAAACCTACCATTTATATCCCACCAATGCTGAAAGAACAGCTCATTATTGAACTAAAATCTTCAGAGGACACATTAATCTTTGGATCTTAACAGAAGGGAYTGCACATTTGTGCAGAAAGTTCTTAGCCAAGGGTTCCACACGGAGAAGGCAGGAATAGCACCTGGAGGTGTCCTGCCTAAACCCCCGGGACTGGCCCAGGCTGAGGCAGTGGCAGGTGAGAGGAGCAACAATTCTGAAGTTTCCTTTTGCTCCCTTTGTAGTGTTACACCATGGGTATGTCATRATTATTTCATTAGAAGTTTGCACAACTCAGTGGAGCAGGATTCAGTCAATTATTTTAAACCATTTTTTTCAGTGCAATGTAGAAAACAAAACATTTMATATCCTTTAAAAATGAGTCTCAGCTTCTTTCTTCACTTTCTTTACAGATTAACCTGGTTAAGGCTACAGATGACTAAATGTAGCAACAATGCCACACTTGAGAATATCAAAATAACCCACAAAAGTACTCAAAACTTGCAATTCAGCAGTAAAGGGAAAAAAAAAAAAGGTTTCATCCCAACTTCCAAAATTTTCATACTAGAATTGTGAAATGGAGGATTTGGAATGGTAATCAATAAAAAAGAACCAAAAAACCTACAGGAGAGAATTTTGATTATTTCAAGAGTGTAACCAGACTACAGGTAGAAGAGTTGCAGTGCTACTGTGCATTGCTGCCATGGAATCCTTGCTGCTATCCACAACTACGGAAAAAAACCAGCCCTCAGAATAATAAACGCTCAAAAAGACTAAATACAGYGTAATTAAGAAAGCCAAATACTCTCCTGAAATGCAAAACAGCAAAGGATAAGTAATTTTCATAAGAAGGCACGGGTGCCACATGAAAAATCACACAGAAAGCAGCAAAACACACGTAGGACACCAAGCAGCAAAGCCATGAGGATGGGGAACRTTTATCAAATCCAGGCAATGGAAAATTCATTACCAAAGCAGAATATACAGCCCTGGTGTCATCTGAGCCCTGAACTGGAGCAGTCACAGGTATCACCAGTGGCACTTAGGACACCACACACCATATGGGGTGGCGAGCTTCCTACAACAGTTTTGGGAACATACCTGATCAGGAAATGAATTTTCCCTAGGAATTGTTCATTTGCAGAGCAGCACAGAACCCATCAGGTGCTGGGAGTGCTGCCCTGCAGCTCATCCCATGGCTCAGAAGGACCTCCTGCTCACAGCCCTCTGGGTCCAAGCAGCCCACAGACACCACGGGGGCAGCAGGGAAGCATATTCGACAATGGAAAACAGGGAATATCAGCAGAGGCACAAAGGTCAGGGGAGAAAGGAGAAGAGACCCTTACTCTAAAGAATACAACCTGAAAAGGATGTAGCTTCTGGAAATTAATACTCTTACCCCAAATTATAAAGGCAGAAAATACAGTAAAAATAACTGAATTGTCATTTTATACAGCAATTGTGTTTTGTCTGAGGTTCCCACTCAGACCTGCAGTTACAGYGGCATTGACACAACATGTTCCAGTTTGGGCCTCATTCCATTAACATAACAAAACATGAAATGATACTTCATGAAATTATCATACTAGTTCAGTGGACTTGGTCTCCTCTAAGGTTAGATGTAACTATGTGCCAGCAAAGGATTTATTTTTGACTCACTCTACTGAGAATGGTGCTGAAGATGCACTCTTGTGCTGCATCGTGCTAGAAAATGTACTGTGATTGAGATTTTTATTAATTGGGAAATCACTTCAAAATGGTTCCTTTAGACACTAAATGCAATCTCTGTGTCATAGCCACATAGCAATCACCTAATTGTGAATTAGAATAAATTAGGAAATGKTTTTTTTCCTTAGAACATTCAAATTGGTAATACACAGAACCACCACAGCGGGTAACTGCAGTGATGTTCCAGGGAATGGTGAGTGACCTTGAGTTGAAAATTATGCATTTAGTCAAGAACCTGAGATTTGGGCCTACTAAGAACACTCATTAATCTGTAACTTACTAATTCATAAAATTCTCTATAAGCATTAGCAGTTTCATTAATTAACTGCTACATCTTCAGTTCATTTAGTACTTTTTCAGTGATGTGAAATATGCCATAGGCAATTTCAAATTCATTTTCTTTAACATGATAAGTGYAACAGAATTTTATACCCTCATGAAGAAGTGCTCAAACAACTGAACCCAGAATATTATAAACCTTAAAAAGCTGAAAATAGGCAAAAAAACCCAACCAAAAAACATGTGCATTTTCCCACTTGGCAATCTTGGTGGAAACAGGAATCAAGTGATATGCATAAACACATTCCTAAATGGTTTTTGAAATCTGCATAGAGTTCCAACATCTATCTTGGGGTTTTCCCGTGAGTGTGGTAAGGCTTTGCAGTGAGGGTCACTGGGGCAGGTGGCCTGAGCTTCTAGGTCACCACAAAACCTTGGAGGAAAGGGCTAAAGCAGTATCTGTAACGCTCTGCCTGAAACTGGAGGGGTTTTGCAGCACCTCCATGTAGGAATATGTATTCCACACTGCTTCTTTGGTAACACTTATGGTGCATGGAAGAACACTGATCCTTCTGGGGCTGCCCCCCMCATTTCAGTGTTCCCCAGGGAACCCTGGCAGCTCTGGGCAGCACTGGCAATGGAAACAGCAGCAAGCAGGACATGATGTGAACCCAGGGCTGCTCTGAGCTCTGGAGGCTGCAGTTCCACACAGCAGCAGCGGCATCCAAAGCCTCCCTGTGGTCCAAGCTGGAGCAGTGTCCCCAYAGGCAAACAACGAGATGAGAATCCAATGGTCCTCACATAATCAAGACCGAATGCACAAAAGGCCAGCCATTAAAGCATTGCCAAGCCACTAAAACAGATGAGAAGTAAACAACAGATACACAAGTCACAGAAACTTCAGCAGTGCATGCAAAACAGTGAGACAAAGGAAACGTTCCACGCCAACATTTCCCATGGCACATGGCAGTGCAGCTTAGAGGCAAACTAAGGAAATTCTTAGTCTGGGATTGCATGTCCTCGACAGAGGCACTCAGGACACCAAAAAAAGTGATAGTTTCTGTTGCATAACACTTTTGCACTGGCAAACAAAGTTCTAGCCATCYGAGGGACTAACTGTTCAAAGTTCTAGGAGGACTGCTCAAACCCATCGACCCGAATGCAGAAAAAATGATCACTAAGCAGTTCMTTATTTACTGAATGTGCTGAGCAAATGTAAATCTAATTAGCTACAATATCCTGAGAGAAAAAGCGTGAAGATTGATAATTTGATGTTCAACTTYCACAATATATTTTATGCAAAAGTATTTCATTATACAATCCAGTTTTGTCTCTTTCATTTCCAACTATGATCTCATTGCCKTAATGGCTTCTTTTATAGGTTCAGAAAGAAATTTTATTTTTCCCATAGAGTTTATGAACTGACAGAAAAAGCACCTAAATTACATTGATGTTGATTTGGCCATATGGCTAGATTTAGAGCAGCTACAGAAAAATTTTCATAGTGATACTAATAATAACCAAGCAAGGAGAGAATCCTGATGGCAATTGTATCCCTYAAAAGCAGAACTTGATAGCTGTCAATGCTTTTCTCCCATTTACACACTGCAAAAATGCAAAGGGTAGGTAACTGCATTATTCTATTGTGTATTCTGCATCCATTTCACTCTGTCAGTATTACTTTAAAACGTGTCCTCAAATAAGCCCTAAGTTGGCCTGCAAAAAAACTGTAATACAGGCAAGAATCATCAGAAGAGCAGTTTTAGACTGAATTTTCCCTCTGTACATCCCAAACAAGCTTTCAACTTGCACTACTTATAAACTGGAGAGAGAAAAGTCATCCCTAAATTTTTAAATTATTACTACTTTCAATTTGTATATACAAGTTTATTTATATTTATTTAGATTTTTTTAATAGAGCAACTGAGGACTCACAATAAACTCCCTAATACTCCAATTCACTATTATTACTTAAAACATAATTTAATTAAGACAATTAGSAACAGATATTTCAGCTGGAAAAATGTCCACTTCTGAAATTATCAACTCAAAATATTTTTGATTCTGTGCTTAAAATGAAGCTTTAAGCTTACAGTCCACTGCTTGCATTTTCTTCTTAGTTAGACCATGTGTGGATTTTTGGATAAATCATCAATTTGTACACATTTTGATGTGAAGGATCAGCAAATTAAGGTGCGTTAGTATTTGTATTAGTATTTAGTACTAATGTTTTGCAAAGAACATGCTCACCACTGCTATCCAAGAAYTGAATATGTGAGCACAGGGCTAACTCCTTTTAGAGAAGTAAATCTTTCAGCAAAGCCACACATTGCGGTCCAGCCTGGCACATCACATTTTGTCTGCACTTTGTGAAACTACAGACAAAATGTTTTAAAAACATTTTGGAAGTAAAATAAGATCTGAGTTTTAAGTCTTGATAGTATTAYATTTGATCCTGAGCAAATGGTTTTATTTAATATTTAGCTGCAAACCTATTTTCAGTCACAACAGGAAGTTAGAAAAGTTTATTTCAAATGACAGCCTGGATGTATCTGCTTAGAACTGAAACATGTTGAAACAATTTTTTTTTAATGTGCAGTGAACCAGATGCTTAAACCCATACACATATTAAGTTATTCCTCCACAGTTTAAAGATGCTCTCACATTCTATTTTCTTTTGATACTGAWGTGAAAACAGGAAATGTAATTGAGTCCTGCTTGTGGGAAAATGATCTGGGAATCAGAAGACTGGGGTGTCAGAAAGAGCAGAATTGGCTTCCTTAAAAAAAACCCAACAAAACAAAACCAAAAAACCCAAAAAACTCCAAACCACACAAACAGCAATGTCAAGGGTCARTGATATAATACAAAAAAAACCTGCTGCACTTCAAATTTCCCAAAGTGTTTTCTCCTTTCTTCATTTCATTGAAAACTAAGAGGAAGACTAATGTATCTGGAATGATTAAAGACACAAAACCCAATGCTCCTCAGAAGCAGGAATAAAGAAATTCTGGACTGGCACTGCATGCAAATGGCACCACAGCTTCCCAGTCACTACCAGGAAAAGCATCCTGTCCTGGATCACTATCTGAATACAGAAGCATGACAGTGACATCGTGTGCTGTCTGTCACAACAGTGTGTCGCTCTACAGGTGAAATAAATTCTTAAAGCCCCTAAGTCTCCTCTCCTGGGGATGGAAAACACTTTCCCCACACTCAGCCTGCTTAGACCCCCTGGCTGCACTGGGATGGGCCCTGAGGGAGAAGAGTACACAGCCCAGAGGGATGTCAATGTTTCAGTTGCTGTGTCTGTGCCCCGCAGCACGCCCTGCTCCGGGAAGGGGCTCCTTGTCTAATCCCCTTGCTGCCGGGGCTGCTGCAGTCCTGCACCAGCTGCTGGCTGCCAGGGGYTGCTGTGGCCATGCACTGAGCACAGCAGCAAGGGCTCAACAAACCTGCGTGACAGGGAAGCCACCCGAGCACATCTGCAAACACTGAGAGCACAAACAGCATGCAAACAACCAAATACAAAAGGGAAAGCACGAGGTGTGAAAATCCAAGGTACTGTTTAAGCACAAACAGAAGCAACTTCTGACCATCTGTAGTTGGCTTCTGAAACTGAACATTTCTTTCCAAACTGCTGTGATGCCAGCTAAAAGAACATGTTATTTTATCTTGACACAGTAGGTGTCAAGGATCAAGGCTAAAACTTTCCATTGACCACTGACCAAACCCTTCCCTAGACCTTAGAGCTGAAGCGCCATGAGATGAGGAGCTCCAGCCATAAAAGATTAAAAAAAAAAAAAAAATAGGAATAAATCAGAATCTTTATTATGCCTAAGAAAAGCTTCAGAAAGCTGTTGTATGGCACTGGCATCTCTGCATAGTTCAACAGTGTGATAAAAAAATGCAAAAAAATGTAAAACTTATAGGTTAATAAATCTGTTCTAAATCACAAGAACATTTATCTTATGTTTACAGCATGTAATACCAAGATTATCTGCATGGAAGGAAGCTTTCCCCCATCCATCCAAAAGTGCTTAGAAATGGGCTCAAACAAGGCATTATTCCTCATCTTGGATATTCAGATTCATATATGCTATTTTATTTCAGAAAATACTATCAGCAGATCTGAAAAGTTTACTCTGACAAAGTAATCACAATATAGATCTGTTATTAAATTTTGAAGAYAGAGCAGCAGCAGTACAGATATTTTTAGTTTAAATTCAGAAAAAATCTCCAATTATTTAGTTTAAAGCTAAAGGGACCTTTTTCATTACAGAAATTATGTGGAAACAGGGAGAAAGAAATTTTTGCACCGCTYCCTTTTTCTGATAGGAAYTGAGACTTTRCAGAATCAYACTTGAAATTATAGTTGATTTGAAYGAAAAGTGTAAAAAATTAATTGCAAACTATAACAGGCAATCAATTGTCTTACGAATGGTTTGTAATTTTGCTCCTTCATACATATTTGTTGCTCACATAGTGAAAAAGGAGATAGGTGTCACCACAWTCACTGCTATCCCAGGAACATTGACTGATAACTCTTTTWARRG
>QVAJ01000104.1:1979743-1994153 GCA_003546035.1 Mixornis gularis
CYYTWAAAATATTTATGCTTCTTTTTCCCTCACTGAAGCCACTCGTCAACSTCAGCAGTCCATTCCCTCATTCATTCCCAACCTTGCAGTTGCACTGACAGGACCTGCCTGAAAGCTGCCTCTTGGTAAGGGGCCAAAGTCCATAGTGCTTGGTGGGAACTGCTGTGGGCCTGCAGCTGAGAAAGAGGTTTTCCAAAAATGTGCTTGGTTTTGGTTGGTTGGTCTTGCTCTGTTTTAATTGTTGCTGCACAACTGATGGAAGAATCCTGCAAAAGGAGAGGAGCTTAATCCAAACTCCTGCTTGAAGCAGGATCCAATTAGCTGAGGCTGTTGAGGACCCTGYTCAGGGAAGATCCAGCATCTCCAGGAGTACAGAGAGCTCCAACCTCTGGGCATCCTGTTCCAGCACTCACCCATCTATAGAAATMTTTCGTGTCAGAATGGATGCAGATGTTGAACAGGCTCTGAGGTGGCTCTTAYTGCAATTTTAAACATTTGTGACAGGAAACGTTTGGGCCTTTCATTTTAAAGATTAAGGAATAAATAAAGCAATAAAATAAAAGTGAAAATTAATAGCTGACAGTGATTATTGAAATTAATTGATTAATATCAATAATTATCAATATTCTATAGTTTTGTTGCAGCACAAGTGCTATTTAAGCAATATGCTTATTCGCTGTACCAATAATAATTAACAATAAAACACCACTTTAGGTGTTATGGGGGAGAGATTACAAGTGGCTGGCAAATTAACAAATTTAGATCTTAACTCTTTAACATGGAATCCAACATTATCATCTTAAAAGACACAATAAAATCACAAAGTACCAGATTTTTTTGGGCATTATTAATAATTTTCTTTAATTTTTTTTGCTTAATGAAATGACAAAGTTCTTTAATTTAAATGAAAGAAAATAATTGCAATGGATTTAAGAGCCTATTTATTTACATTCAAATATGCATTTCGTTAYTATATTCATAAATAAAAATAAACTGCCATTGACACTGAGGAAAAATAAAAGATGAAAGAATTGACTAATCTGATATTTAATCTAGCATTAAAATTGATTACCTATCACTGAATGCTCCATAAGTGAGAAGATATTCATAATTTAAAATGTTCACTGTGGTGGTTACACGGTATTTATAATTTATGGTGCTCTCTGCTCTAAGTAGATTTCAGTAAAATGAAATGGCAGTGCCTCATGGGAACAATCATCTAATCAACATAAAGAGTGTACAGGCACTACTGAGAAACTGCCAGCACCACTGCAAATATGCTTTTACTCTGCCCACAGTTTTGAACATTCATTTAAGGGGAACTGGTGACCATTCAGGGCAGGACCAAGGCAGTCCAAAATGCACAGCTGAAAAACAGTTCCTCTTGTTCTAAGATTTTGCCACACATACATTAAGAAATTGGACTTATGTTCAGAGCTGCCTGAAGCCGTGCAGATGGAGCACACTTGTAAGAAGAGRGGAGTCATTAGGACCAGTCTGCAGTGCACCCTGCATTTTTTGGAGGTCTTGCCTAGGTGTCAGGAAGTGCCAGCCAGCAATTTAAACAAGTTTCTGTCCTGATCATCTACAGGAACTGCAGAGCAGTTGTAATTTCCAGCGAGGAGCCCACCTTTGCTCCTCTTTTCCCAGCACCCAGCATTAGCACCAAGACCTAAGGACTCCGTGGCAGGCAGGCTGCCAGTCACAGGTGACCGTGTGCTTGTGACAAAGGTGTGAGGAGCTCCCAGGCAGCATTTAGGAACCAGATCCTTTCAGTGCAGAGCTGCTTTTCACCCTCAGCTGGCACATTCAGATCCCCACTCCAGTGAGCATTGACTGTCCTTAGGCAGCAACAAATAGGTATGGAGGAGGCACAGCTGGAGAGGCTGCAATGTGCACTCCTGCTGCCTCGTCACAATGTCACTGTTAGTCCAACACTGCCCTCCAACAGACGTGTTACTTGATCACTGCACAGTAATGGCAATCTCTGGGAACAGCAGGGATGCTCTGAATGATCATAAAGTGATTATAAAACACAGAATGGCTTCAGACACAAGAGTTATGTTGTGTACTTACTGGAGACGCGTGTACTTGTGTTATTCTTAACTGGTTTTCCAAATCTTGAACTTTATTTTTCAGTTCTGCATTCTCAGTTTCTAATTCTTGGATCTACAAAGCAAGTGGTTATTCAACAGCTGTTGGGATAGTCACGGATTTCAACAACAGCGTTCACTGAGCATAAATGTCATGAGAAATCTGGTGATTTAGAATCAAGGTTTAACTCGTTAKCTGACTACAAAACATAATTAAATTTCATTATCCTCCATATTTCAACCTTGCTTTTTGGTGTCCTTGCAGGACAGCAAAACACAAAACATCTTTTAACATTTTTTTTTTTTTAGTCTTTTTATTTTTTACCTTAGCAATTGAAAAATAATGCTGGAAATTATGCTTCTGTAAAAAGCAGGTAATACAAATAGAGCAGCATGTACTTTTTATCTCTTAAGAAGAACAACATAGTTCAGAACTTACTCTTTTCTGTAAACCTGCAATTTGTTTCCTTGTTTCAACATCTTTTCCTCCGGATTCCAGAAATTTCCTGTAAGCTAAGTCAAATGCTTGACCAATTGTTAAAGTTATCTCCTCCGCCTTAACATAAAACATAAGAGTGAAATTAGTAAATTWGGAATGTTTGCTGGAGCTCCTTTCATTTCAGAAGATCACAAAATACTTTATACCACGTATCATATCCAAAGGCTTTGCCCCATCCACCATGAAGCCAACACTACAAAGGAGCATGAGAAGCACCCCTCAGCAAAATACCTTGGCAAAACACTTTGAAAGAATGTAAAAATACTTTGGACAAAGAAAGGAGACTGGACAGCATAAACTGCGTCTTCAATTTCCATAAACACAGATACCATACTGCACAATGGCTTTTCCTGATGATTTCTGAAGCAAATACAGCCTGTTCAATCATTAAATAAAGTCTTTTAAATTTAATGAAATAATGTTTTCATGCCAATGGATATTTTGACCCCTATTGGTTTTAAATCTGGATTTCAACACTTATTTTAGTGAGTACTATAAAAGCTCACTGCAGACAAGTATTTACCTGCCCAACTATTTTCAGCTACATGTATCCAGAAAAAAAAATCCTCAGAAATTGCATGTGTATGTGCAAAGTATAATAATTTACTAGTTCTATGCTGATTCATATTCTATGTCATGATGTGTTTATACAGTCAGTTCAGAATTTCTATGTCAAAAATGACTGGGGTAAAAACAGCCTACAGGAAGCTGATGGAGAGCACCAAGGTTTCAGAAACAAGTGATGCCAAAGCAGGACCAATAAAATTTGAACATATGGATACACCACTCACTTAGAACTTCAGCAGAGAAAGTAAATACAGTAAGGAATAACTGTTGTGTCTCAGACACCAGAGAATGCCAGTGCTTGGTGCTGTGAGTTCTCTGGGAGTGCTTTGTGGTGTTAAATTTGAGAGATGTGGCAGGGAAAGGGTTGGACAAAGGAAGGAGAGCCTTGCTGTGATAAAACAATAAAAAAACCCCAACAAACAAACAATACACAAAATCCCCAACACTAAAACCAGAGACAGACACATCAGCAGAAAAGCCTGCAAGGGTATCTCAGCCCCAGAGTTGCAGTAATCACAGCAAACAGCTGTGCAAACATCTCCAGCCTGGTGGGATGGAGCCTGTTCTCCGAGACCATCGCAGATRCTTCCCCCAGGATGTTGAGCTGGGCAGCAAGAGAAATTAGCCCACAAAACCACCTCAGACCACTGAAGAAAGAGACTCTTCCATCATTTAATGCATCTRAGTTGCAAGACACCGCAATGGCATGAGAAATTGTGTCCCAATTAAAAGGCAGGCTGTCTTTTATGAACCATTCCCACCTCATTTCAAGGCAGACCCCTCAGCAGCACAGTGACCTGGAGCCCTGCAGAGCGTCCCCAGTACTTACACACTTCTCACTGTCAAACACATAGCACAGGTGCTTATTGGATTCTGAGTCTTTGCATATGAAAGTAAATATTCTCTTGTCAGTTTTGTCATCAGCGCAAAAGGATATCCTGTGGAGCTGACAGTTGTGCTGGACCTCCTGCAAACAAACAGAAAGGGAATTTTTAACAAATTACTGCACTCTCTTAGGATAAAGATGCACAAAGGAAAGCTCTGGATTTTGTCATGTACATTCAATGTTTCTGAATGTCTCTTACTGTACATGAGAGCACCCAAAATGGACTTAAAGAATAACAGAAGTTAGCAAACKCATCTCCTAAAAAACACTCCTGTTTTTACTGAATGTAAATAGGAARTTTTTATTTGGACAGTAATTTCTGTTCTAGAAAATTGATTTTACTCTTGCCTTGCATCCCTCTGCAATTTATTTAGAGCCTGATTATGTAAAGTAATCTGTTCTTTTTCCAGGTGTACAACATCTTTAAATCTCGTCATCTTCCAGGTTTGTTAAAATAGGTTTACTGATTTGAGTCCTTACTTTGCTACATTAAATATAGAAAATGGAAATAAAATTACTTTGCTAACCAAATAAAGAGAAATAAATCTGACATGCAAATACTTGTTTACTTGAGGTGCCACATAAGCAGCTTTTAAGCATTATTATTTGGATATTTTTGCTACTGTATTTAATTTTCCATTAAAAAGCAAGTTCCAGCTATTTAAAAAGTTGCAATGGCAATACTCTTCAGCTATGAGAGCTTGACAAGACTGAAATAAACTATCTCAACTATTTTTTTATTGTTTTTCTTYAACAAGTCTCCTCTTGGTATTTTATTTGGCTTATTACATGGGAAAGCAGTATTTGCTTTAAAGGAAAATATGTCCTTTAGATGTGAACTATTATCTATTAAAAAAGAAAAGTCTGTGCAGCACCGGGGTTCCCAGCTTGCTGTAAGCCCATAAACAAGGCCATGMCCTCTCTGCACACAACCACATAGCCAAAAAAATGCACCCTATGGGCAATCTTTTCCCCTTGCCCCAAGTGAATTCATTTTCTCAGTCKTTACAGCTGTTCTGAGTGTTCTGTTTCTCCCATGTCCCAAATCTCTGTCCTGTGGCGGCTCTTTAACACGCAGAAATAATAACGTGTGCTTGCCCTGGCACTATGAGGTTTACAGATCCACATAATTATTTCACATCATTTAAGGACAGAACCACTTTTCTATAATCCTTTTTTGGAGTGCTAAGTATAGGATCAGGTTCTGATATATGAGCTGGCCTCCTGTTCCTACTGCCATTAATAGTCACTATGTGACTAAAACCCGATATTCCTCTGTAASACACTGAAGTGCTTTGTTTCAAAAACACTCTGCAAAAAAGACTAATTAGTGCTGATAACRTGAAATTGAATTTCCTAAAGCATTTTATAAACTGTGCAAGAAGAAGAAAAACTCGATTGAAATTTACATGCAGCTACAAGAAACTAAGCGGGGAAGATAAAAAGACTGCTCACAGTTGATTACTACTTGAGTTGTAACAACAACATTGCTAAGAGATTAGAATATTCCTACTCCCCCAGACATATATCCCACAGCTTTCCCTTAATCCCTGCAGGAAGGCTAAGATCTTTTGGCATTTCAAACTGTTATTTTAAAACAGTTTTTACCAGGATATGGCATTTAGCAACCCYGTCTGCCCTAYGGCATGAGGAAGATGCGAAAACTCYAATTAAAGTTGACAKRGGATATTTCTTGTCCYCTCTGCTTATGTGTGAACTGCTGAGTTCTGGTTGTGTAAAGAATCTGAAACAAAAATGGGCTGCAAKCATCTGCAGCTTTGAACTACAGCTACCATTTGAGAAAAAGAACTGCAACTCCCTGGATGCAGCAGTTACTCCACAATTAAGAAGCAAGAACAAAAGAATCTTCCAAATTCAATGTTCAACCATATATATGGAAAGGTTTTTATCATATGCAGTATTAACATTTATTTAGCTCGTTGTTCTCATCTTCCTCAAACTTTAGAAGTCCTGCTGTGAAAGGATTAAAAGGATTGAATGCCACATTACCTGMAGCATGTCTTCAGGGCTATCATGTACCTTCCTGGGAGGATGTCACCCAGGTGTTGTAACAAAACATGGCATTTTAGAAGATTGTTTCCATCAACAGAATAGTTTTTGTTATAATACTTCAAAAATGCAAAATAATGCAAACTTTAAAACCAGTGAAACAAGTATTTACTAGTTTAGCATGAAAAAGACCCATGTAAGTTTCTTACCTTTGTTTTTGGATCTAGAATTTTTACACCATAGATTGAGATTTGTAACTCAACTTTGGGYGTCTTTTGGCCTTCAGATTTCTTGATATGCCTTGCAAACTGAAACATGAAAAGCACAACAGCAATCACATAATTAGTAAGTTTATTTTTTCTTATTAATTCTCATTTTCTCTCAACTCTCTCCACTTGGAAGTTGTTTCCTTCCTTCTTCAATGAGCTTCCCACAAACAACACCAACTATTCCAAGAGTGTCAGCTGAGCACAGACCAGCATTTCTAACTGGACACGACAGACTGTTCCTAAAATTCAGGAAGAAGTATTTTAAAATTACTTAGCATGTTCCCTTGAAACTTTTTATCTGCTTTTATGCACCTTCATTGAAGCTTTTGCATCAGTTTTCTCTGAGAGCAGCAGAAATGTGAAGACTTTGAGTTTAGCAGATGCCTGGTTGTTGAGCAGGGAACATCAGTGTGTGTGTTCCACACTCCACTATTTCTAAACTCACTTCCATACTCATGCATGGAGGGTACTTCCAGATATTTCTTTGAGRTATTCCATCAGTCATTTTAAGCAGGGTCAGTTGGAAAACACTACAGTTGTTAACACCTAAGAAGTACTTGATCTGTTTTAATCTCAGAATTTATCTGCCTGCAGCCCCACTAGGTGATGGTTAGACAGCACTTTATATGACTGGGTTGGGTAATATGTCCTATCCAATACATTTTCCATCCTTTTCTCCACTCACCTTTCTCTCTTTCTCTCATGAACATTGCCCATAAAATCAGCACAGTGTCTCAAATTTGTTCCTGCATGACAGTTAAGAAGTGCCCTGAATCTGGGTACCTTTCTTAGCAAATAGATGTGTTTGCTCCATATTTTGCTCTGTTACCAGAGCAAAATGTTGCTCTCTTACTATCAAGTCTTTGACAGCCTGGAATGGCATTTTCAAATGCATAAATAAGGATGATGATCCACAAAAGGCCAGAAGTTGGAGTCTCTGCTTCAGAGCTCTATGTTTGAACACATTATCCTCAACATTCCMATTTGAGAATGAACTGGGTGCGTAATTCCCCATCAGTACAAATTCTCTGTGTCAGAAGTCAGCGTGGACAATGGCTTTGGTGCCATCAAGAATCCAGGGTGTCACCAAGGGTGCTGAACTATCAGACCTGGAAGACACAAGCCTGAATTGCCTTGTGATGGAGAAGTGCTTGGCTGGAGCCAACTGGACACCTCTCCCACAGATCCTTAAAAACTCTGCTTACAATTAATTATTCATTTAAGTGATAGTTCAGGGTTTGGATTTTTGCTCTGATCCTTTTCCAACCAGTACTTGGAAAATCTTCCCATAAACACAAGTGCTTTACRCAATATGATTGTCAATCTCTTCTATTTCATTTTGCTTACGGGCAGCTTCATTCATGGCAAATTATTAGCTAGTTTGGAGAACCCTAAAAGCACAGAATGAACCTGTTTATCCCTTCCTCCCAGTTTTACTCCTCATTTTGAAGGCATACTTATCGGACTTTTAATAGCTAAACATTAATTTATAATTAATCCCATTAACTTCACACAGTAATAGGACTTACCCAGACACTTCATTATTGATTMATGTACCCCAATAGCTGATAAGTATCACACACTTGGGGAAAAAAAAAATCCAAAACCCCCAAACAACTATCCCCCATCTAAACCGCTCTGTGCCTTTCTCAAAACCAACTCTTAAATAGAAATATCTATTTTGCACTCCAACATGTAGAGCTGCTACAGTCTCTGGCCAAATATTTTATAAAGGTTCATACAAGAGGACTTACTAGTGAAAGCCAATTAGTTGAGAGCCAAGAAAATATAATTTCTAGTTCTGCCTCTTCAGCACCATGTATATACCTCTTGCAACGTATCCTTTTCTCATCCACCTATTTAACTTCAAGCCCATGTCTTGCTATATACACTTTTAATACACATTAATCCCTGTATTTTTATTAAGATGTGCCATTCCATATGCATATTTTAATTTTCTAAAAAGACATTTTACACAAAATAAAATTTTAAAAATCATAATTGCTGATTTACAGCACTTTGGCCAACATCTRTTGACTTTAAAGGGCAATTAAAATTCCCTACAGAGAAAAAATATGTTTTATTTGATAAAAATCACTCATTAAACCACACAAAATCYATCCTAAATTTTACACTGCAAAGTTAGCCTTTTAAGTCTATGCTTAAAGAGGAAAAAGATAGGGCAACCATTGCTTTATTCACACAGATTTTTTTTCCAAGATGAAATGTCTTTAGAAGTGTCTCAAGTGTCTTTAGATAATTTTCAGATCATGCATTCATTAGCTGCACTSTGCCAGCTTTCCTCTCTGATGTGTAATTTCCTGATGTCCCTCCATTGGGTGGGACTTTGAGGACACGTGTGATCCCTTTTCTCAGTACTTTGCACTTTGCCAGGTTAAACGGAATGACTACAAAATCCAAAGATCATCCAAAGTTTGGGTATCTCAATTCCCAAGGCACTCGATGCCCAAAAAGACACYCATGGAACAGATAACCCTGAGGGCACAGCTCAGCTTGGATCAGCCTGCAACTTGAGCAAATCCTGACCTTCTGGAAATGTCCTTTTGCAAACGAGCTGTACACTAATCTTTCTGTGCAGCAGTGAAGAGAAAGCACAAAATAAGATTTGATTTTACTGCATTAAACTCGTGGTATGTATTGAGAGCGATGATGGAATGCTTGATTTTCCAACAGCAATCATCTCAGAGTCTCAAACAACAGCTATGTGAAAACAGTTGTAGTTTTTAAAGAAAAGAAGTTTTAAAGAAAAAGGTTTTAAAGTAAGTGATGTGAACAACTTGCACAAGTTTTAGAGCAGCTGGCCAAAGCGTGCTCCAAGTAGTCAACACTTACAACACTGAGGAAGTTCCAGAAGGCAGYTCTGTGCCAATTCTAAAAAAAGGGTGAACAAACTGACCCTACCACGTCTCCACGTCTCAAAAAGCAGAAATCCAGTTCAAGAACTAGAGAATTCAAGTGACATGAAATTAATGATGATCAATATTTTACAAAAGACGCAGCTTGTCCACTCTGCACTTTGTGTATGCCATTATATTTAAGAAAGTGAAGCAACAGAAAGAAAGTATGAGTTAAGTTAGTTACATTAGTCTCCAGATGTAGTTATAAACAGGAAATTGTCATTGGGAAGATATGTTTCTAATGTATTCCAGCAGGGTTTATTTCTTAAG
The DNA here is from genome assembly GCA_003546035.1 of Mixornis gularis. Classification (NCBI taxonomy): domain Eukaryota; kingdom Metazoa; phylum Chordata; class Aves; order Passeriformes; family Timaliidae; genus Mixornis; species Mixornis gularis. The sequence continues at coordinate 1,989,256 of QVAJ01000104.1, forward strand.
CATGACATTATTGAACAATGACCAGGAGAAAAATAATTACTGATAAAATCTGCAGRCAGAAGAAAATAAGAGAGGGGAAAAAAGGGGAGAAAACTAATGATCTGAAATCTAAAATCCTTACAGAGGAAGCTTGCAGACCACAGAGACTGATGAAGGGGCAAATAACAGAGAGAACCTCATCAACCAGAACACCACAGACTGGCACCCCAACAGAGCCCGTTGTTTTCCTACAAGCAACCCTGCAAATCCCACATGTGGCAACAAACTTTGGTTCTTGGGAGACTACCCTGTGAGGATAGAAGAATGAAGTCCGGWTAATACGGTAGGGCTTCCCCTAACTGAGGACCTTCTCATGAAACCAAAACTGGGAAGGTATTTCAAAGAGATCCTTAAGGATGCAACAGTGGCCACACTGCATCAGCTGCTTGTGAGAAAACACTCAAATGTTATCTGCTGGGGGTTTCAAAGGCAGAAGRACATTGACAAAACAGAGAAAAAACTCACAGGATATTTACCAAAGCTAGCAGAGGGCTGGAAAACCCACTTTAAGACACTCCCTAAAATCAAAACCAGGCCAATGGTGAAGGAAACCAATCACAAAAGAACCCCTTCCATACAGACATCCAGACAGATGAGCTTTTTAATCAAAGGTTTACTGGGTACAGTGAATGGCACACAAAGATTAATTCAGAAAATATGTGGCAGCTCCTTTCTTAGCATTTTTCCTGYCCACTGCCCTGTGCAATAACAGATAACACACAGATACTGATCAGCAATTTCTTTTATATCTGATATTCTCCAGAACRCCACATCCAGCCCCCCGCTAAACTTGTGTGGGGTTTGAACAGCACATCCCATCTCTGAGTCAGGTATCAGGAATTTTCTTTTWTATTTATTTCTAGTCATTCCTTCTACCTAAGGACCCCAAGGGACCTCTGGACCTGGGAGATATACAAATATTATATTTTCCTGTCAGCACGCATTTGAAACTGAGCAATATTTGTATCTCACACAGTAACAAGATTATTTAAGAAGGCAAAAATCTGCAGCCTCCCCTTGGCATCAAAATGGAAAATGATATAAAATTATAATGAATCACAGCATGGCTTGGGAAGAGACACGATGGGCCAAATTCTTAAACTGTTAGTTTATACATATAATGTTCTCAGGCACGAACCCCAGGTTTGGTCCAGCTCAGTGGGATGGGCTACTTTGTGTAAAGCTGCTTCAGAATTAACATTATATTTTCATGGCATTTTTAGGGAAAGGAACAGATACAAAGAAACCTATTTTCTATGGTTTAACTTAGCTTTAAAACTTAAAAAAAGAAAAAATACCCATATATTTTGTAATTTATCACAGCAGCAGGGGAAAATGCATACTCTGAGAGTCTTATTAAAATTAAATTTGATGTGTTTATGCCTCAAGTCTTAGCAAACYACAACCAGCAAAAATGCCATGAGGAAAAAAAAAAATCATGTTTTCAAGACAGCCAGGAATTGGAGCTAAAGAATTAATTGTAAGACTAATTAKCTCTGTATATCTATAAATCAATTTCAGCCATGCAATCAAAACTATGTGCTTCCCTTTAATATTTACACCTCCCTGCACAATTCAAGATTTAATTAAAAATAGTTGAGACATCAAAAGGGAGATAGATGTTCCTGTGATTTGGGTGCCAATCTTCATMCCAGAGAAGAGAGGTTCAACTCCTCCACATAATGCAGGTGACCTGTGACAAATCAGACACATTGCACTTGACACCTTAAAAGAGGTTTAGGGCAGGGTCATTAGGTAAGCTGGGGAACAGCTTTGTAACCTGTCTTTTCCTCCTTTTTTTTCATTACAACATGCATTATAAGGAAACATGTCTGAAAAAACCCAACAGGTCCCATTTTTTTTTTGCAGTGCCTTCATGTCATCTAATTGGTCATGTTATGGTTCAGACTCTCATGGACATATGATGTGGGCATAATGAAATTATGGCTTCTGAAAAACAGCTGTCAAGAGGAGGAAAAGGGTGTAAAGACACTAATACGCAAAATTCAATCTCTCAGTAATCATCTGGGCAGGGAAACAGCCATCCAGAAGTTTATATCTATAGAAGAGGTTGTATTTTATTTTCCAGAGACACACTAGACTGAGAGGAAGGCTATCCATCTATTATTCACAGTGCAGAAGACTCTGCAGTCTTTTTTTTCCATCTCTCACTTCCTGACAGATTTTTTGTGTTTTATTTCGGGGTGGGCTGCTTTGTTGTTGCTGTTTTGAAATCTTTTGGTTATTTTGTCTGGTGGCATGGAGTTTTGGGGGTTTGGTGGGGTTTTTTTATTTTTTTTCCTGTTTGGTTGGTTGGTTTTGGTTGATTTTTTTTTTTTTTTTGGGGTGGGGGAAGGGGCAGGGTTTAATTATTTTTTTTTCCTTTTTTTTGAGAGGCAGGGTAAACAGGTATTTTCTTATTGAGTTCTTCTCATCTGACTTGCTTCGGTCTTCAGGATGTCCTTGACTGGTCCTGAACCACAAATTCCGCTTTCTGCAGTACTTCAAAGAGAGCAGTGATGGCTGGAAGGCTTGGCTGCAAATCTCTTTATCCCAACATTARAAGCTTCTCAGTACTCCACCCTCCTCTGTCCTTCCAACAACAAATGAGACTGAGCTTTAACAAAGAAGGGAGCTCAGAACAATATCCATGGATGGTCCTTTAAGGGCAGCAGCAGGACAGCCTCTCTGCATGTGTGGAAGTGTGTGAAGGAACACTCCTCACTCTGTGTATCCTCAGAGGTCAAGGACACGATGAAAAATATTTCAAGTGGTTTCAGAGTGATTCATTCGATTTGCATTTTGTCTGRTCAACTCCACTTCCAGAAGAAAAGTGGAAGAAAAGAAGGATAATGAGTTGAAAGCTGGGTAAGCGAATAGCCTGAAGTTTGGCCCTCACAAAAACACCCTTTGGAAGACTGAAGAAGAAAAAGCCCAAAACTCAGGTGTTCATTCTGGTTTCTCCCTGGCACTCCTCCAGGCAGCTTCCTTACAACTGCTCTGGTTATGCTGCTCCTTCCATCTGTCATGCTGTTCTCTCTMCCTGTTCCCACCTCTGCCAATCCTTCTAACACTTTATGAGAAGGATCAAATTCATCCCTGTAGTCTGACTGAGGAGTTACAAACTTCATTAATCAAGGAAAGCAATCATTTYACTTAATAAAATAAAGTGTGATTTGACAACATGTAGACTTTGAGTACCACAGGCATGTTTGGATACAGCAACTGGGTGCCATGTGCTTTAGTTTTTGTTTCATTCTAGAAACAGGTTTGACTTGAAAGGAAAMCTTGAAGGAAAACATGGTTTGAAATAAATTATGATAATAGTTCACCTTATCTTACAAATAAACAAACACATTGTAAGACATTAGTGTTCAACTTTCTTCTTTCTCCTGCAGTACAGCTCCAAGCATTTGGTAAACACAAGGGGAAATCCCACCTAGATAAAACCACTGGAGAAWCCTCTAGAAAAAATTAAACATAGTTGCTTGGAAAAAACCTATCTTCTGATTGCAACTGTCCCAGAAAAATTGTCAAGAAAATATGAAAGTCGTATTTGGGATAAAAGTACAACAAAGCATCAAAAAAAGTTTGTCCAAGATCTTTTATGTTTCTGTAGAACATCAGCTCCATCTGCTGGGAAAAATCAGCTTGTGTAATGGCAGCTGCAGTTTCTGTGCTGGGCAACCCAAATCTTTCTGCTAAGGGTTTTTAATTTAGAGAAGTAAACAACTGTACATCAAATCTTGACTCTGACAGTTTGGTGACATGAGGGCTTAAGAAAAATGTTTTCTGGTGGCCGTGTTTCATGGTCTGCATATCACTGGAAGCACCTGACTTCAAAAGCTCATTTCAGTGATGCATGCCACTTGTAAAAATAGCTCTAAACATTAGGAAGTGYCAGTTGTTTTTCTGCTAGCTATTAATTTTAATTAAAAACAAATTATGATTAATCACATTGCAATTAAAGACAATTCCAGATGTTTAAAAAAATATAAATTATGGCATCAGAAGCTACATGTCTTCTAAAAACTCTCCTACCCTCAAACCACTTTATATTTCTTCAATATTTCTTTCAATATGACATTAGTTTTTCAAGCKGCTTTAATTGCTTAAAATTTTTCAATTAGCATTTTGTAAAAACAAGCTACAGATGTGTGCTTAATAAAAAATCCTGTACCTCTAGGCTTCTCTTCAAAGACTACAGATGCACAACCTAAGTCAGTCTTCAAATGAGTATTCAATTAATTGGGGATTGTTTCAAACATAAAAGCCTTTTCATTACACTATGAATTCTGTTCCAAGGTTTTTTGAGTCCTTCCGAAAGCCATCTTTATTGACTTTGGAAGTTCTCTAATAAACTTCTGATTATGTAAGATCACATGCAATACTTGATATCTAAGCTCCAAAATTCCAGACTTGAAGAAAATAATGTAATTCTGGCAGCAACTATTCAGACTTCTATCTCCAAGGTGCTTTACTTAGGCAATGTGTGTAGAAAGTTAGAGCAGATATCTACATACTCCRGTGACACCATAAACATAAACACAACATTTCTGGCTTTGCCACACTTCTGAGAGCAGTTATCTAAAATCCTTTTTTATGGAATCGTAGAATTCAACCCACCCAAAGATCCGTCAGAGCCCAGGCCAGCCTTGGGTTCCACTGATGCCTTAAGTTTTAACTTCCATGTTTTTCAGATTCTGTGCTGCCTAGGGGTGCAGTTCTGAGCCTCATATTAAGTRTYAGTCAGCTCTCTTCMCAGAGTAGGGAAACAAAACAAATCATTTTCCTACTGAAGACCAAGGACAACTTTCAGGTCCAAAAACATAAACAAGGATGGACTGAAGGCAGGAACA
>QVAJ01000104.1:1994158-2131976 GCA_003546035.1 Mixornis gularis
ATGTCAGACCTTGTGACTAGTTAGCCATTTTGTGACCATTCTTAGTCCACCTTGGGTGTAGTCCTGGTCAGGCTCTTGTCCTGCTCAAGGTGTATCCTAAAGKCCTTTCAATTAATATCTACTTTATTCTCTGTCCAGTCTCTGTTTCAGGTCAGCCTTCCCAAGGCATCACCACCAGTGAGACAGAGCCACTCAGCATTTGGTTTATTCAGAAGTCCMATAAAACACCATTAAACCAGAAGCAAAGCTGCTCCATAGCAAGATATCACTGTGACAGATTTCTGCACAGAACGGACTTTGCTAGGGGTATTGGAATTTTATAGAGACAAATTACACAAGGCGCACGCAAACCCACACATTTTGTATCCACTGATAGAATGCTGCAATGCTTAAAGAMGGGTTAAACTTAGCCTAAACCACTTGAAAACAAGTAGTCAATAATAACTCTGACTAACTGCAGCACAATAAAGTCTGTTTTTCACAAAACACTCTAAGAATCAACTCAACGAATCTTTAAAGGCAGCTGTACTACTTTGGTAGAGTGAAAACTACAGCAAAGAACGTGTTTCAGTACCTTAATAAGATCACTGATCCATCTGGTAAAGATGGCTTTCCCAAGGGAAAACTGACCCTTAAAAGCTGAGCTGCATGAGCAGTCTCATGTTTCCTTTCTGCCTTTCTTTAGTATGGTAACAACACAATCAATTTTTTCGATATTGACTCCCCACGTTTCCTGCCCATCTCCAAGGAACTTGTTTAAACAAATAATGAAAAGCCTGCAAAAAAGTTATGAAAAATGCAATAGTAGGGAGAAATATTTCAACATCTAAGCAAACTGAAGGGCCAATAGCTCAGAGCAGCTAAGCATGAAGCAGTGCAATTCCACAGGAACRAGGCAGTGGAGTGGAATGGAACAATCAGCATTCCCTGCCCCAGCTCAGTGTCTGAAGAGCTCTGAGCTCACCAGCTCCCACTCAGCAGCCAAGGCAAAGCCACATTAATTGAAAACAACCCTCAACAAGTCATTGCACTCGGATATTTTTAGTTGTCCACCCAGTCCCTTGGTGCCCAAGCACATGCAACCAAGAGGAAATTGCARAAGTCTGATTTTCTCAGCCGTAACAGGGGATGGCAGCTAAAACAAATCCTTGCTGCCTCAGCCTGTATTAATGAAGCCCTAAACAAGCCCAAAGAAGAAGCATTACCCATTAAAGTACACTAACTTTATAAATATTTCCAAATAATTGCATAATCTGTAAGACAACTAAATATTGTACACAGCAGAACACCTGACCATAAAGACATGATAAGGRAGAACCTACAGACTAARGAGATTAGCAAAAGCAACTACTTCTAGAGCCAGTGAATTCACCTKGAAAACCTACAAAGTGTCTTCGTTGTGAAAAGAGGTTAAAAGTACATTTCATATATGTTTTATTAAAAATTCTTACCTTTAATTTTCTAACAGCATCTCTTACAACTTCTGTGCCTTTGGGCTGCTCCACTTCAGTACTGCCTAGAAACTGAAAAGATTGTAATTTGTGAGCAGTRAGTTATGCATTTAAAGGCCTAATCAACTTGAGTAATTTTATCACCCAATTACTTTCAAACAGCATTTTGGAAAAGCAATTGTTTCAGTAGTTGATAAATAAAAAACCTTCACACAGCTGTTTCTAATCAAGAAAACATCAATAATTTAATTCTATACTAATATCAGCACTATCAAAATTGACTTTAAAAACCATCCTATACAAATTTGTAAATTAGAGGCTCAAGTACCTTTTTCCACAGGGAAATTACCACTTAGGTAATAACTCTTTTCTAGAAAACAATGAAAATATGCATACATATACAAGATACAGATGGAAGATACTTCCCATGAATCAACATGAGCCAACCATTTGGACTATGCCACTAAAACATTCAGACAGGATGTAAGATAAACTACAAGAACTGATTTTCCTCTCAAAGCTGCTTGGTATAGTAACTTCATAAATTTACAGGAACTAGGCACCAGCTTATGTAAAACAAGAGTCATATTCAAGAAGTTTCTATTAGAGATCATATTTTTACCAAGTAAGGTTTTAATGAAAACCAAACACGTGTCTTTTCATATATAAAGCATAATATTGCAAAGGGACCTTATTTCTTTATTTGTACACTGAAATGCTTTTATTTTCTGTACAGTCACACTTGCCTTCTACTTCACTGTTACAAAAGGTATAATCCTGCGTGAAACCCATCTGTGTAATACACTAATTGATTTTCTATTGTCTAATTTTCACATTGAAGTACAGGTAAGTCACACCATGTACATRTATATGCTAAAATAAYRCTAGGGRAAAAAAAACAACAAACCCTCCCTTTTTTTCCCAAAGTACAATTTTCTGTGTACCATGACACACAGAAGCACATACAATTTTTAAGTCCTAACCATTTTGAAAGGAATTTAAATTWGCCAACATACAGATAATTTAAACAGAGGAATTCTGAAGTTTTTAGTTCTATTAAACCTCCCAAACATGTTTAGTGTAGGCAGTGCACTCAAGGTACACCCACAAAGAAACTGTGCAGCTCCACCAACAATGAAACTTCGTTAGGCCTTTGCTACTGACTCTGAAACAGGACATTCCACCTTGAAAACAAGTGTGTAAATCAAAACACCACACACATCTGCTGTCAATATTCTCCAYTATTGCAATTCTCCAGCCAGGAGACCAAGGGTTTGGAATAACAGAGCAGAAGGCTCTGCTATTGATTTGATGTCTTTCACACAACATCTCTGATGGCTTTAGACYGAGGGGGTGATCTTGCCTGGAAAAGTGATAGCTGCACAAAATGCATGTAGAGAAGCAAGAATCATTCTTGGACATGATGGATACTGAACGTGGCAGAGACAGAAAGGGAAAGATGGGTGAATATATGTGAGTAAAAAAAAACCCCAGAGCGGTAGGTGAGATGAGATGAGAGTTTAAGAGGAAGGTTGAAACACCAACATTACTGGATATCTGAACACAAGCACACTTATATCCATCACCCCTGGCAGAACACAAGGGGAAGAATTATAATTGCTGTAAGTTTGTGAGCAGCTCAAGGTACACAGAGCAGGAATCCTGCAGAAACACAGGAACAAGAGCTGCAGGTATGGACAAGGCTCARTGAGCAGAACACAGGTCACTGCTGCCCATGCTCAGCTGCCAGCTGAGCCAGATGCCTCATCCATGGCTGTTTCCTAATCCTCGTGCTGTTTTCAAACTGGCAGTACCAGTATCAGGGTCAGCAGCCCAGGACTTCTCAATACAGATTTAGGGCCAGGCCTCGGGGGGAAACTGAGTCATGCACACACAAAGATGCCTTGGGTCATGCTGCCACACCTGCAGCTGCTTCTGCAGAAGGGCACAGGGCTGCCCTACATTTTTTATTTACTTACTTCCATCCAGATGACCAAGCCCTGATAAAGCTAAGGAAGAAACAGTCATTTCTCCATAACTCTCCTTCCAGCTCTCTCCTCTGTCTCACAGTCCAAGAAAGATGAAGGTATCTTTGCTGTACTCAGTAAAYCCCAGCAGCAGACCAATCCTTCCACAAACAGTACCTTCCACAAATACAGTTTTCCCAGAGGCTTGTACYTCATGCTAATTCACATTACTGCCTTAGAAAATATAAGCATCAAATTAAGCTTCTGCCACAGCTGGGGAATCTGTTAAATGTCACTGAGTTTTAAAGCTTATAGTAATGTTCCCCAAATCAAAAATTACCATCTATGATCATGGAGGGGAGGGAGAAGTAACTTCTAAACAGAAAGRTAAACTGCTGAAAGCACTTTAAAAGACTGACAAAACCTGAAGAAAAACTCTTTATGTTTGCTCAGTAAGTTACAAAAGAAATAAACAACMAAGACTCAGAGAATATAGAAACACCATGAGTGCTACATCAGCATTTACGGAACATAACCCACCAGAATTCCGTAAGTCATTCACTCTCTTCCAGATGAGTGTTGGTTTTGACATTGAGCATCACCACTGAAATTTCTATTGCTCTCAGCAGTTTTGAGCTGGATGTGGAATTCAAGCGTGTGCATAATAAACTATTAAGCATAGGAAAAGATAGTAAGGCACATTTAATCCAGATATACAAAGAAGATTTGTACTTAAGTGCTAATACCAAGAAAAATCACAAGGCAATACTATGGATTGCACTGTTTGTATCTATTTCTAACTCTTAATTGCAATTGTACTTTTTTTAAATTCAGGTGTGTTCAAATTGCTTACACATTTCATACTTGACCTCCTTTCTTAACTTCTTGGTAGGAGTAATAAAAGGAAAACTAGCAATTAAGGGGAGATATTCTGAATATTTGTATGAACTGGACTGTTCTATTCGGGGAAAAATATAGACTGAATTTCAGACCAAGACAGGTTTGTAACAGAAGAATGACTGTGCAATAAAGGCTTAACAAACAGCTAATGTTTTAATGAGGGGCTTTTTATTGCTTGCTTTTTCATCTGCTCTGTACCGTGTCCATCTCATCATCTATCATCATTTTGTGTTTAATATTAGGTACCAATTACTGTGGTATTACTCATGATGGTTAAGCTAAGCAAACAGATGTATTTGCAAAGCTGAGGCTTCAGCTGCCAAGGTCACTGTGCTGTTTGTACAGTCCCTGGCACAGGCTGCCACTGGGGTTTCTAGGGGAGCCACTAACAACTAACTCACCACCCTCATGGAATGGGAAGGTGGCCATTTCATCACAGTCCTTTCAGCAGATTTTTCTCACCAAATCTCGCACAAATGCGGAGGAGAAATATGTTATATCAGGAAATCGGTCCAGCTGTGGCATGAATAATACAATTATGCAGCAYGGAAGAGTTTCTGCAACAAAAATTACAAAGCAAAAGGGGTAAWTGTGAAACCTCCCTTTTCAAGCCCAGGCTCCTTTAGGGAGCAGTGCTGATCCACAGTTTTAGATGGGAACTTGGCAAGTCAGTGCTTGTTTTCAGCATTTGTGGTTCCTTTCTGCAACTTGACTCATGCAGAACAATCAGCATATGAACCCTAAGTGGTTCCTGAGAGTYGAGCTAACACAACTCCTACCCCTCACTGTAGGAGAGGGAAACAGAAAATAACAGTTTCCCTTTAGATCATTCACTATTAATCCTAAATGCAAACTAATTAATGCATTAAATGCTTAAGYGTTCTTTACATAAGTGATGTGTTCAAATACATAATACAGCTGAAAAATGTTTACATATGACTGCTACATGTGTTTACTGTCTGCAACTAGCAAAAAGATTATTCTTGAGGTTGGTGTACTCCATGCATAATACGCCTATTCAAACAGACATGATACATAATTYAGGCATGCCACTAGACTCAAATATTTATGTGTTGTTTAGTATTAAGAATAAGCTCATCATGGTCATACTGAATTTTCATTGGATACTTGAAAAAGTTGGAAGAAGATGACATTTAATATTTTGTATAACRTAAAGCAAGCTAAAGTAATTTTCTTTAGCACACATTCTTCGCTGCAGTCTGCCATTCTTCCAAACAYACTCCCTACAAAACTGATGAGCAGTTATTTTCCTAATATATTACTAATTCTCAATTCACTTGCAGCTGTCTGCAATCAGAAGTAACTCTTATGAGGCCAACAGATCCTATCAGTCAGAACYATTTAAGTGTTCCTTTAATGTACAGTGACGTTTGCCATGAAGAAAGCGAGCTGCTGGCCAGCCACGTACAAGACAAACACCTCAGATCAAACTGTTTCTAATCTAATGTTAGCAGACAACCAGATGTGTTCACTCCCCATGCAAAGATTTGCAAGATAATGCAGATGAAAAGAATTAACAGACACGATTTCAACATATTAAACCAACAGAGGTTTTATCACTGACAGCAACTGAGAGAAATTTCAGCCCTGTGATGGCCAAGAGGGATGTCTTATACAACAAGAGATCAGACAGACCCTTTGTGGGGAATATCTTTGTCACAATGTAGGTGACATCTCCCTAAGCATAAACAAGAACAAGACTTTTTTTGGTCCAATTCCATTGTGAAATTATTAAAATTGCTTTTAGAGTTGTACTTTGGCTGGAGAAACTATTAAAATAAAAGGTAAATAATCTTTTACTTTGCTGGCTCAATTCAAAGTCAATTCAAATGTAAGATAAATTCAGGCATCCAGAATCCCTTACGTTTCTGACAAGTCTGCTGCTGTTCTCATGTGCCCAACAGGCCTTAGTAAGGCCAGGTGAACTGTCAAGGTTAGCAGTGCACCTTTTTTTCCTTGACATTAGCAGGAAAATCTCCAGTAATTCTTCCCCTGGCAGCTTAGATTTTGACCCTCAACATTTTATTGTCTTTACATGTGAATCACATCCAGCTGCTTTTCTTCAAATCTTAGGGGGGAAAAAGACCTCTATCCATGCTTAGGAAAAGCTAGTTTTACCAGACTAAAAAAAATTAATAAAGTTGACTCTTGATTAAGAAATAGTTTTAGGTGCAGTTCTGAATATTTAATGTAGAGTTCCACTCTTCCAGTAGAGAGCAGTGTAGGATATTTTAATAATAAAACATCTGTTTTCCTTTGTCATCACATTTCAATCTTAAAAAAAACCCCAGTCTTTTACAGTGCCACATTTCTTTTTTACTCTGAAATTTCTGAACATTAAAGGTTCTCTTTTATACAGACTTAAATGCAGTTACATGAAAACAGTACTTACCAAACTCMTACAATAAAGAAAGAAAAAAAACCAATTCAAAATTACTGGATACCTACTGCCAGCTTTTGACAAATTAGCTCCTTCTACCTCCTCAGTTGTACAGGGATGCTGATTTACTGATGAAAGGAAGACAAATGTATCCCCAYTGTGAGAACAACGGTGTATAAAACAAGAATGAAAGAGAAGCGGGACCAATTGTGAACAAATGTCTAAGSTGGTAACCACTCCACAAGCCCAGGCAGAGTTTTTGCTCAGCCTTGCACACGTGAGCCTTCTCCATCACTCAAACARCAGAAGGACAACAGGGACCATAAAACAAACTGTATTTTGAGTTCCTTCTCTTTCCCCACCTCACAGTCCAGTTTCTTGGTTGCAGCAGCTTCCTCGGTTTTTGGCAGAGCACGTAAGTGTTTGGATTTTTGCCCTTTGGAGAGCACTTTCCTAGTGCCACCTTAAAAACAACTCCCAGGCATGATTGCCACTCAAAGGAGAGCAAAAATCCAACTCACCACATGGGAGTATGAGGCAGAAAAGTGGCACAGACACCAGCACATTCCCTGAATATCCCTTGTTTGTCTGACATCTAACGTTCTGCAGAAATGGTGGCCCTGACACARGAAAGAAATTCTAGGTATTTTTGAGAGAATTTTCAAGTAGTACTGGCARAGAAGAAAGATGAATGCACAACTAAAACATTAAAAAAAAAAGTTATCTAATGAAATCAAATATTACTGGGTAATTAATCCATAAATAGAAAACATTTACAGTAATTAAGATATAAAGAAAAAAGAAGACTCTATTTAATAATTATTGAAATACTTGGGGAGAAAAAAAGAATGCATTACAGAAAGGATMATAAAATAATAAGGTTCAAAAAGCCCCCCTGGCTTAATTTGTACTTTCTTTTATTCTCTGCAAGTGCAGTAATTAAGAGCTCTCCACCATCAAATATACAAGCAGTCATTTCAGTCTTTCAGYCTGTATCCATTAATCAGTAATAAAGAACATTATTTGATAACTAAAGCTCAACATATCTTTGAACAGCTGGCAGACAGAGACAACAGACATTTCCCTGGAGTAGTGCACCTCACCTGGATGTGGCTCCTGCCCAAATGTCTGGAAACAGGAATTCCCAGAAATATTCTGGCAAAGATACCTGAGAAACTGAGTACATGTGGCAGCCCTAATCCTGCCTTCTAACCCATGTTCAGATATGGTAAGAAGAGAAATTACTGAGCCACTGACTGGAAGAAATCTGACATGTGGGCCAAGTCAGCTGAATCCAGCTTGGTGTAACCCTAAAGGGCAAAAAATGGAATAATTACACAAGGTCACATTCCTCCTCAAGTCCCACTGCAGCCAGAAGGGAAAGYGGCACTCAAAAAGAAAAATACAACAGGAATATATGTTTGTATTACCAAACCCAGCTTGTTTGTAAGCAGAACTTCAGAAGACTTTAGGACACACTTGGTAAATAACCAAAACTTAAATCTTCTCCAGTGTGGTCACATACTAAGAGGGCTATCAACAAGGATAAAACAAAAAATCAAATCTGATTGCAACACAGCTATCAAAGCTGTGCTCTGCATTAAACCATCTAATTCTAAAGATAAAATAATGCTAATACAGCTAGGACCAAGACAARGGAGGGAGGAGCAGGCTGGAATACACAAAACCAGTAGGAAAGGTAACACATGGATCTTGTCAAGACTGTCACTACAGAAAACACCAGTTGCACAAGARAAAACAGCCAGCATTTCTTCAGTCCATCCATCTCCCCAGCACTTCAGAAGCACATCTCAAACTGAACCATGCCCTGAAGGGCTGTCAGACTGRACCTGAGGATTAGAGAGGCACTGGGGATGGTGTACACCGACCTCCCACTGCACACAGCACCACCCTACAGCTACCTGGACTGCAGGCACAGGCTGAGAGCAGCACAACTGCCCCGGGCTCACTCCCACCTCGGGCACTGACCAGGAGAGAATGTTTCCCTGGCTCTGCTCCACGCACTTGTTAGCTGGAGCTGACTTCACTCTAGTTCTGAGTGAGAAGGCAGCAGCAGGAGAGTAATAGGGATACGTCTTAGGGATAGTCCAGCTTGGAGCAAAAAAGGCCAGCAAGCTCAARTCACTTTTATAAAATTCTTAAAAAACTTTGATGTATGGGAAAAGGGCTTCAAAAGGGAACACTCTGCCCATGCACAAATGGCAGTGATGCTAACACTAGCAGTATATCATGCTGAAGGCCTSTTTTCCTTTTAATCCCAGGTGCTCTTCCCATAGCAGATAAATAAAACCAAGGATAACATTTGRCACGTAATAAACAAGGGCAGGAGAAAATGGCAGCGAAAGCAAATTCATCACTGGAAAACATAATTTCTCATCATGTATTCCCTGCTCCTGACTAGGTCACACAGGTTCTTTTGACAGCATCCTTTCCTCACGAGTGTTGCAATGTTCTTTAGCCTTCACATGCAAGAATCCTGTGCTCAGAGGCTGGACAAAATGAAGGAGTAAATTAAAGAATTACACATTTCCAAAATGTATCTATTGTGCTTAAATGTGGACATATTCTGTGTTTCCAGTTTTGGCTTTTAACACATGTGAAAAGATTTTTATTTTTTTTTTTTGGTAGGAGAAACTGTCAGATCCTATTACTGCAGCAGAAGATGTCAGTGAGTAACCCAAAGGCACCATCGTCAAGTTATTACAGCTCTTTTACTTCAATCCACACACTATTGACACTTACACCAAACAAGCATCAAATCACTGACTTCTGCTTCTCTGCCACTACTCATCAACTCTGTAGAGCTTCCTAAAGCACAGCTGGAGTTGAAGCTGAAAGTTTAAGGATAACTACCAGGAGAAAACCCATCAAATGAGCATAGTATTGACTAATGTGATTTAGCTTGACCCTACATGTKGCCTGAATTGCTTCTGACTTGTGTAGAAAATGACTGAGCTATCCAACCACCGATGCTCAATAACATCCCTGCCAGCTCTGGCAACCCCCTGTTGCTACTCTCATATTATTTCAGATTCCATTTAGTTTGTGACCTCCAAGAATTAAGAACTGGCAGCTCTAAACTGATTGGTCAGTCTTAAAATACAGCACATCTTTAGTTCTGTAAGAATTTTCATTGCTGGAACAATAATAAGTAGAACCATTCTGTATCGAGATAGGACAAACAGACCTAATTATCAAACCTCACACTTCCTTTAGAAAGGATATGTGAAAAGCCTCACTGAYACTCACTGAGGACACATCACACTGCTTGAACGCCTCAATTTAGAAAATTCATATTCCTGACTGGATTGTTTCCAGTAAAAAAAAAAATTTTGTTTACCTTCACTGAAGAAAGCCACCTAAAAATAATTCATCAAATTTTCAGCTTCAGAAGTAAATAATAACAGAGGGGACAGATTTTTCAGCTTTATAAGTTCATAATTTGACTTAGTTCTGCACCACAGCAACTCGATTTAACTCAAGAATCATTTCTTCATGTAGATTGTAAAGTTAAATGTACTAAAATACTGTTTTTTCATTAGGTTCTAGATATTTTGAAATATATTAATGTAACAAATTTGATACTATTTGCTGCTTTTACCTTTTTGTTTCCATGAACCAGATGCAATGCAGTGATTTAATTCACCTTAAACATAAGGCCCAAAAMTTGCAGCGACTCCTACATTCTTTGTACAGATGTGAAATACAGTGTTAGAAACTTGAGAACACAGAGGCCACTTTGCTTCTCTTCCCCCTTAACCTCTGCAGGTGYCAGCCAGCAACCCTGGCCATGCAGKAGGAACTTCACTGCAYTGCTGTATGAGAAAACCTTTAATTGTTACTGCTTGGGTAAAGCCACTACTCYGCCTGAGCTGAGGTTAAAGATCATCTTCTTCAGCACTCCCAAACTGGAAGATTTCCACATCCACTGGCCYCTCAAAAACACACATCTTTCCAGTAAAATGTTGCAATTAAAGGAGCAGCACGATGAAGTTCCCAGGTGCTGGTACTCTCACAGCAGCTTGAACACTCAGCATAAGCCATCCAAAGCTGCTGTCCTGGTTTGACAATTTGGCCCTGCTGAATTAACACCCTGGTTTTCATAACTCCACTGTTCCTTCGAGTGCAGCACCTACTGGTCAGCTCTGTATTAGCATCCTGAAACTCTYTCTTTTTTTCATAAAATACAGCAAGTTTGAACTCTGTCAAGCTCCATAAAGTCCTGTTGACTTTTTCCCCTGTTACAAATACCAGGCTTATCTCCTCAAAAACGAGTGGAAACTGAACTGAGACAAAAAGCCCTTATGAAGAACCAAGATACRCTGTCAAGTATTTGATAACAAGAGCTATCTTAATTCAGAAAACTGACAAAACCACTCTGCTCTACCAATAAGGCAAAGCTTTCTAAACCTGGGAGCATTTTGATGCACTCAGAACTTCTGGGTGCACCTCTGAGGCAGGGGAGCAAACAGGTCATGACGCCACTGAGAGCAGCTGCTCCTTCCAAGGATGTTTCCCAGATGAGTTCATTGTTAGGAAGAGCATCTGAACGCAGGCTTCAGGTTCTTTCTTTCATGACAAACACGTACAAGACCAGCCAGGAGTTTCCATGTGCCAGTTCCAGGTGGGATTGTGCAATTCTGAGCATTCAGCTTTTAGCAATTGAAGCTGGACATAACATTCTTACAGGCTTCCTCTGCTCAATGTAAATAAATTCTACAAGTTCTGGAAGAAATTGTGATGAATTTATATACACTTATATATAGTAYATATATGTTAATAAATACAAATTAAAAAGTATTGAAGTTATTCTTTTGTGCCAGAAAACACTAACAGTATTTTATAAAAACAGAGATCAAATTCCACAGACATTTCCCATTTTGTGGTTAAAGTTTATTTTGATCTAATTTCTACCTCCCTTGTCCTTGACTAACATAATACTGAACTTGTCCTATCACACTTTTGCCATGGCAACATGCAATGACATTGCAAACACAGAAACAGGAATTCCCTGTGGAACAAAAAACAGAAGTCACAGTTAGGAACAAAATTCTCAYTCCAACACAAATAGCCTCAGTAACAGGAACAAATAACTATTGTCCCTGACTCTCAGTTTATTAAAGACCTTTTCCAGTTTAATGTGAAATAAGAAATGGCTTATTTTAAGGACACTGCATTGCTTCTGAATCAGGACTTTTAATACTGTGAGGCTTTCTGCACCATAATTAGAATAAATGACTCCTGATTTAATTCTTGATTCAGAGAACCAATGTGCTGTCAAACAGAGGACAAGCAGCACACCAGAAAAGAGCTATTCTGAAGAAAGAGCCACAAAAGTGTGCAGCTAATGCTTTAGCAACTTGGATACATAAATTTTGGTAGGCTTTTCAAGGAACCCACATTTGAACAGAGCCTCAATTTCTTTTTTTTCAACTATCATTACCAGAGAAGATCATCATCTCTTTAAAATCTGGTATCAGAACTACTTTGTGTGTGGTAAATAATTTATACATACATTCTGTGGGCAAGATAATGGACACCACCAAAGAGGTGCTGAGGAGTACTAAAGGACAGAAACATGAAGTGCATTGTTATTTTCATTGGTTGGTTGTTTCTTTTCCTAAACTGTAGATTTCCTATATCGAGAAACACTTAATTTGTAAAGAAAGAATGAGCTTAATGTTTTATTAGTAATGTAACTTCAGTGGGAAAATATGTTGAGTYAGTATGCAAAGTGTAACCCACAATCACATGGATAATCTGCATGAATATGCTAAATTAAATGCTATAGTCACAGAAATTAATATCAGTATTTTGATAAAAGTGGACAAGAAAATGTCTGTGTTCAACTAAAAATGATTTTTTTTTCTTTGCTCCTAGAAACTACTTCCCAAGCTCCATTTACTTCTTTAAATGAGTTGGTAATTTATATAAATGATACCTACACGTTTTCCTCAGTAGCTATATTCACAGAACACCCTCAGAAGTTTTCAGAGAATATTTAACTGGGATGGCCAAGTCAAAATCAAATTAGTTGCTTTGGAAGGAACTACTYCTGCAGAGAGAGAAGGTCCATGCAGCAGATAAATACACAGGGGACAAAGCAGAGCAGTAGCCATGCCCTTAAAAGTGCAACAGGTTAAAAGTTCTGACAAAATATCTCTAAGTGGSTATCCTGGAATAAAAAGAAAAAGGACAGGGCAACCTGCACTGGTTCTGGGTGCTTTGATTATTGGGAGTGAAAAGGGGCAACAGCAACAAGACAGCACAGCTGGGAGGCAAACTGAAAGAGCAAATGAAGAGCAGGGCCTGGAGAGGAAACGGCTCCTCAACCACAGCAGTTCAACAGCATTTTTATCTACCATGGGTTCATGACCACAGCACAAGGCAAGCTGTTCAAGGATTTTTGGGAATTGCATTMAAGATTTTGATGGGAAAAAACATGTTGGAAATCTTCCTTTCCAAGGCYGGGAATGTACCCGTAACGTACCTCTGCCTCATTGTCTGTGAATGTGCTGCTGCACAGAACACAAACCCTACCCYAAATCCCTCCTCTTCAATTCCATCACAGATTCTGGAAGAAAATACAACTCAGGCAATGGGACTCAGCAAGAAATGTGCTTCTGACATTGGTTTAGCTGTACCGGATCTTTCACTTTTCCTCCAGRGTACTGGAAGTGTCTTCTCTGTGATGATTTCTGTTTTATGAGCTTGTCAGTATTCTCTCTTGTTAATCTGTTTTTTAGAAAAAAACTCCCTTCTTTACACATAATCACTCATAAAAGACAGCTATAAAACAGATGTGATCACCATAATTCCACACCTGGCCTTCAGGCACTTGAAGAATATCCATAACAGATCTGGCTAGGATGAGAGTAATTTATTTTAAAACATTATTTGGAACAGAAATAACTCTCTCTTTATGTTATCATTTAGCAAATGTGCAAAGCACTACTGAAACACGGGAAATATTCTTATCACTGAACACTACAAATTAGCAAACTGAACTTTTTTAATTAGACTATCGTAGCAAAATGCAAAAATATTTCCACCTGACAACATCAGATAYGAAATGAAACCACCATTATCATGACCTTAGATCTACCAGCAGATGAGATGAACATCTTGGATGAACTGTTTGAGGGAACATAACTGAGATGGAAAGTAATCTGTAAATTATTTTACAATGGCAATTAATCTAACAATAATATTGGCTTTCACTTCTTACTTCATAAAAAATGTTATGTTTTCCAATAAAAGACCTCAATCTGGTGCTGAAGTGGTAAAATAAATCTAGTCTAGATCATTATCATGATGCACATATCATTAGGTGAACACAGAACCAGAAAATTCTGATTCTGTATTTAAAAATCCTTCACATAAAGATTTGGAGTCTTCCCTAAATAGCAACCTAATCCTTTTCACCAAGACAGCAGGTATTGAGAAGACATTTAATCTTGAGCTCAAGGCATGAAAGCAGAGTTCAAAATTTGGGGTCTAATTTGAGAACAGAGATTTGGGGCAGATATGTGGAAAACCTTCAGTATTACCTCRGTTTCTTATCTTTAAGCTGTGGATAATAAGTCACACATTTCTTATCTGCATTATCATTTAATTATCCCAACTGAGAAGAAAGCTCATGAGAGAAGGCCAAGGTCTTCTGTTGCCTACTTATTCTGAGCTTTGATCTATGACTATTAGGATCAGGGTAGAACCTACAGCCTCCCTCTCATTATTCTAGAGGCTGTGCAAACATCAAAAAGATAGCCCTTAGCTTCAAAGAATTTATGATCTAATGAACTGTGATAAATTGCAGTAACCCCTTGGAAATGCACAGCACAGTTTCAGTCAGTACCTCTGAGTGTAACTGATTAAAATCAATATAAAACATCRACCCTATTCTTCCCTGTACACATCAAACAGCAAACACTAACACAAATAAAAAGCTATAACCACTACAAATTTAACACTGCTCTGCTATATACAGCAGATTTCAAAGATAAAAAAAACCCACATGTGAAGAGGTCCAACCTTCCCAACTGCCTCTCTTCAAACCCCCAAATTTAACCCCCAAACCCATATTTGGTTTTAAAGATTTCAGATTAATGTGAACATTAAGAATGCACATGCACTTTTGAGGAATGCTTTTTCATTTCGAGAATGCATTTGCCTTTAAGAGTTTCATGTCCTCAATACCTCATAAAATGCAAGCTGGGATTTGGCCTCTAAATTCTGACTTAAGAAGACCCATACATTCCTGATTTGACTGGATTTTTCCACAATAAACCTGTATTCATGAGTGAACAAGATTTCCCTCCCACCTAATCTTTTAGCTCTAATTAACATGWTTTGTTGAGTTACTCATCTGTCCCCCTAGTTTCTCCCTACTCAGAAGCATTGGGAGCTACAGCAGTAGGACAAGACAGGGTTTAAGGACCTTTCTAGTTCATGCTTCAAGGTATCTTTTCCTTCAAATGCAACCCTTGGTTCCACACATTTCAAAKATTTAATGAACATCCTTGTTTCTACATTTTCTTTATTTTCAGTAATACTACAGCRACACATTGAAAAACAACTTGTAAAACAATAGGACCTGCCCTGTTTTGATTTTCCTTAAAGATTCACAATGAAGATAATATTAGTTCTGAAAATACAGCAGAAAAAAATGAAAGTTTAGAGCAATGTAACCCATCATTCCCTTTTAGTGGTACATAGTAATTCCTAGTGAAAATACAAAACATTTCAACAAACCTTTAAAAATTACTGAATGCAAATAATTCCCCTCTGCTATGTTCCAAACAAAAAATTATTAATTCCTCTATTAAGCTATACCTACCATTCTCATGTTCAAAATTCAAAATGCTTTTTAAAACAGGCCAAGATTGGTTTTACCCTTTGTGAGCCAGAGTAATCTGAAGGAGGCATTTCTGAGAGAAATATTCATTGCAGTCCAGGATCCACAGCTGACTAGTGTACATTACTATTTTATTAAAGTTAATAAAGTCAGAGACTGCAGCTGGTGGTTTGTCTGATGGTTTATTGAGGATGAATCCTCATGGAGATGAGCATATGTGAAACTTTTTCTGAACAGTGAACAGCCTGGCTGCCGGACAGACTCCTGCAGTCTTGGTTTTATTTTAAAAATTTTATCTCCTTGTAAAATTTTCTGTTAAAAACCTTGTGCCGTTCTCTTATTTTCTATAAACTAGCTCTGTTTCTAGTTTATAGAAAGGCTGAGATTAAATATGGGAGAGGAGAAGGAGTAATTAATCTGCAAGCCTGATTTAATTTAAAGCAAAGCGATCTATAAGCAGCTGTGGGCCACCTAGCCCACAAGGACAATAATCCAGATGTGTTTGAACCCTACAGCCTATTAATTCCAGTGTCAGACATGCAACTCACTTCATACTTGACAGTGCAGAGGCTGAAAGGCCTTCTCACAGAAACCTCAGGTTCCCACAGCTGACAGCTCTCCTGGAAATAGAGCTGCAGGGGGAATCCCCATGGACATGCTAATGAGGCTAATTGGCAGTTTCAAGCAGWCTTAGGGAGAGGCAAGGGAATAAATATGAGAGAGAGAGAAGGAACAGAAAGGGATGTGGAGGGTTGAGTACATCTTTGTTGACCCTAAGGTCTTTGCACACTCTTTCTTGCTTTGTTAATAGTGACCGGACAGACCTCTGAGCTTTACTCATTTGTCTTGAACAGGCAGATCACTCACTGCGCCTTCAGTGAGTGCCTGCTCTTACCCAGGGCTGAGGAACTCATGACTCTGAGTATCATAGACTTGAGAAGATTAACACTCAAATCCTAACTTAGTCTGTCTCTGAAGAACAGGAAAATGACACTGTAAAAACTGCTACGAAACTTCTGATGATTTTGTGACTTTTGTCTCAGCAATCTCATTGCTCATCTTTTTTGAGACAATACCAGGGAAGGCCAGTGGTGCAACTGTTCAAAACATACTTTACATGGTATCTTTAGAAATATGCTTCAGGTGCGGGATTCAATACTAAACCATAGAACAATTTAGCTTGAAAAGAGCCTCTAGGATCCTTGTGTGCAACTGCTAACCCAGCAYTATCATGTTAGCTGCTAAACCACGTCCTAAGGGCCATATCCACGTGTTTTTTGAACACTTTCAGGGCTGGTGATTCCACCACTTCCCCAGRCAGCCTGTTCCAATGTCTGACCACCCTTTCAGTGAAGAAAGTTTCCCTGTTATCCAACCTAAACCTCCCCTGGCACACCTTCAGGCCAATTACCCTTGTCCTGTCACTTGTTACCTTAGAGAAGACACCAACCCCCACCTGTCTACAACCTCTTTTCAGGTGTGTGTAAAGAGCAATAAGGTCTTCCCCCAACCTCATTTTGTCCAGGCTAAAAGCTGGGGAGCATTTRGGGCTCCCTCAGCAGCTYCTCATAGGACTTGTGCTSTAAATGCAATATTATGAAGAATTGCTGTTGAGAGTTGATGTTACTACTACAGAAAAACCTCTACTTGCCTTTTCTGTAAAAAGAAATATATTMTTCTACTTTCAGCACTTTTTGGATYAAGACTTGAASACGTGGCTGTTCTTCATTACAACAGACAGCTCTTCTACACCAAGAATCACAGTTTAGAACAATAATCTAATAACCATAACCTACATAAAGAATAATAATTTGTACAACAAAAATAATCTAAAGAATGTACCTAGCACAGGTTGGGCCTCAGGTGCTGTGTTGTTCACCAATGTGCTCTGTTAATCYCACCATCCACGTAAGTCTTCCATGCCAGAGAAATCAACACCACTGCTGTGGATTTTCAAACTCAACCAAAACAATATAGATACTTAGGAAACCAAATCTTGTAGTAAAAGGCTGCAAAAAGCTTTCAGCCAGAAAGAAGTTTACCATACATGTATAAACTATGTGTCCCATAATGCAGAAGTCATATAAATTCCAGGGGTTTCACATTCCAGCCCTTCTGCAACTGATTCTTAGACAAAATAGAACAACAATAACCCATTCTTGAAGTAAAATAAAACACAAGGCTTAAAATCACACCTAGGCCTGATTCTTTGCCGTATCCAAGCAAAGTGAGAAACCTGGCAATACTCATGCCCCAGAAACTTTGGAATCCTAGTTCCTAATGCTGAKCACAGCCCTTGGGCACCAAGAGACCAGCTCTGCATGAGCAGCAGCATTCAAAATTCCCTGTACAGACACCCCAACAGGGGAACTCTTCCAGCCCTGCAGGGTAAATAAAGCCTTGTAGTTTTCATTGCTCCTCTCAAGCTGCATTCACACTTGGAAGCTTAAACTAAGCCTGAACTCCAAGTGAAAGACCAGCTGCTATGGTAGTTGAAGCCTCTTAGTAAGACACCAGCATCACCTTTCCTCCTGAAGCCATGGGCCAGGCAGCAATCAGTTTGMCTGTATAATTCCCAAAAGCATTCCTGCATCCCTGAGCAGCTGACTGAGCATCCAGCTGCAGCTGGCAGACATACAGAGGGGAGGGCGTGGAAGGGGGACATGGGACAGGCCACATAGGAGGAATACAGATTGCATGCCCCCTTCCAGGCATGCAAGGATGAATTTAGAAAAGTCAAACCTCAGCTGGGGTTGAAAGTGGTCAGGAATGTGACAGAGAAGGTGATGGTCAGGAAAAATGAAGCTGCACTTGTTCAGCTTGAAGGTGATGAGTCCGATGTACATACATGGATGTGTATGGATGGCTGAGAGWCACAAAAATTACAGCTAGAAATAAGGAAAAAGAAATCAGAATGGAAGGGAGTATGTCCTGGAACTGGCTGCTAACAGGCTCTGATCTCTGCCCTTAATAGCATTTAAAGCTCAATTGCATRAGGCTCTGTTTTGTACCACCTGGCTTTTAAATAATTTCTTAGATGGGAATCAACTGGATCATCTCCTGAGGTCTGTTTCCACCTATATTACACTGRATACTTCCATTTCAATTCCCAAAGAAAATCCTAATCCAAATGCAAGACAGCCAAGGGACAACTCCAACATACATAGGACATTCCCTCTTCCTAAAATTGAGGCTATTCAAAGTCCAACAATGAGCTAAATCTTTTCAAGGTTTGTATTTTCAAGCCAGATTATAGTTAGAAATCATATTAATGTGTGAAATAACTGATTTTAGAACTTTCTAACAACAAAAAAAATTATCTAAAGCTCTTCAACTGTTTAAAAATAWTTTTTCTCTGATGAGAGAAGTGAAAATTACACTGCTCAAAGTCAGAGAGGATGAAAAAGACTGTAATTAAGCAGCCAGGGTGCTGAATAAATGGATGTGATTGCAATTTATGTGAGAGAAACAAACTGCTCAGATACAAACGAAACCTAAAACTTGCTCAGGATAGGAAATACTTTAGGGCTGTGGCAGATAACACATCAGCTTCAATGTAGACAAGGGGCTCTGTCTCCATCCTGTTTAATGACATTTTTAACATCTTACTGCATTACTGAGAGAGGGACCCCAATTATCTCTCAGATCCTATACTGAGTGCCATTAATTGGTATGAACTATTTGTGATTCCTGCCAAGAAACTCTAGCTCCCATAACTTCCTTGCGTTGCAGATGTTTCATCGTTGTAACTGAAGTTATGYCACACAGGACTCAGAAATTTCAAGGAAAATGGAGCTTATGAAAAGCCCAAAGGATTTAAAGAAGATGACAGCCATGGAGAACAGATCAAGAGTTGCTGGTTTGTCCTTCAGTTAGAGTTGATAAAGTATTGACAAACATGACCACTGTTTTTTATCTCACTTCCACAATTAAATTAAATCTTGTAATTTTTTTTTTTTTCTTTTTAACTGGAACCTACCACAAATATTTCACTGAAACACATAGGCCCTATTGGTTCCTTTTCCTGAAAAAGGAAAGAAATGAAACACTATCCATTATACTAAACTGCCTTGCATTACTATACACAAATGGACTTTAAGGAGGAAACACTGGAATTGCTCATAAATTTGATTCATTTCTTGAAGGAGATCCTCTTCTGGAGAGTAAGAACAACCAAACCAAGYCTGTTGAGAGTACCTGTTGCAAACTTTAAATATCTTATATTTAATTTATATGTTTATTCATCTTTGGTATAATGAGCACCAAATTTAATGACTGTAATGTATCAGAAGTAACTAAGAAGTTCAAATTTGCATTCCCTTGTAAAATTACATTTTTCTGCTTTCCTATCTCGTATGGGTATTTTCACAATACTAATTTTTCCTGTGCTTAGACACTAAATTATGATCACAAGCAAGACATTTCAGTACTCTAATGGAAGTTAATTTGCATTAAGTTATTAATTCTAATTAGAATAAATTTAAAGTAGGAAAATTCATTATTTCTCGTAATTTCTCTTCTACTGCAGTAGTTTCTAACTTTCAACATTTTTGTGCTCTGTTTGAAATATCTTCCTACATCAAACTTCCCCACATATCTTAAATATACTTTTTAGTAGTGTGCCTTGTAACTCTGCTGACTTGGGAAAGCTACATGCAGTTTGCCATTTGATATTTTTTCATTACTTTTAATGACAAAGTCATGATCATTCTGCTGAAATGATGACTGGATAGAAAAAGAGAATTTCTATAGCAATAGCAAAAAAAAAAAAAATTGTAGTTTATGCCACAAAATGTGGCTTTGATAATACTGTACACTAATGATAGCAAAATGCAGATATTCCAAGGACAGAACTGCACCTAGAGCCCTGCTACAGKAGTGACATCAATTGACCTCTGACTCCTGTCCAAAATGCCTGCTGCACCAAAGTGTTATTTGCCATTCCTCCATGACAAAAATACATGGAATCAGAAATGGCATATAGTTGAGCATCTAAATAAACTTTATCCTCCTCCAATGAAGACTAATAGGTTTAGGTACTGCCAAGGGAGGTCTTTTGTTACAGACTCACAGAATCATTTGGGTTGGAAAACACCTTTCAGATCACAAAGCGTGACCATTACTAAATTCCTTTTCTGCACTGTTCATTTAACTCCAAGCTTTCAAACTGAACCTACTACATCAAGAATCAAATCTGCAGCTGACARTATCAAAACTTGGAAAGTGAGTTTTAAGCAAGCATTAGGCCAGTGGCTGTGTGAGCAGCAGGGAGCAGTGACAGCTCTTGGTGACACATCCTCCCAAATGTTTAACATGCCAGCACTTGCCATGGAAAACTTGCCATGGATAAGAGCAGCCTTTTTGCCTCCTGCAAGGTCAGAGCCATTGCCCCCCTGCCTTGCCAGCAGCCAACATCAACACCAGGCTGGCAAAGCACTATCTCTCCTCTACAAAATGGAAAGCTGTACATGTGCAAGTCTGATATCAGCCAAAAAATAAGCAAGTGACTCCAGAGGGGATTCCAGACACAATTACTACAGAGAGGCAAAGTAAACATCAGTGGTTGGAGCRGCTTTTGATTGGCAGAAAGGCACCACTCAGGTGATGACAACCACCTGTCCTTTTTCAAAAGTCTTATCAGTCTTATTCCACTATAAAGTCACACTTTGATCAACTTTTGTTTTGCAGAAAAGAAGCTGGCCTCAAATCAAGAGAATTACCTTAAGGGCAAAAGAGAAATTTTTCTTTAGAGAACAGAAAATAACRTAAACATCTCTTCTTAATTAAGGAACACTACAGAAAAAGTTAACACAGAGGAGAAGTTTTGGTTTGCCTTAGAATTTTATTTTTGGTGATATTAAAACTGTCATGTCATCACATCAAAGTGAGTCTATATCTGATAATGTGTTATAAAAATTCTAAATAATCTGTCTAGGGGAAGAAAAAATTGTGTGACCAATATGTTTTATTTGTAGTGACACAGTTAAAAAAAATACAGGATCACAAACTGATGTCAAAGTTCTGGCTTCACTAAACCAAGGTTGCATATCCAGAGCGTGCTGAAGTGTGAGCAATCTTATTATCAGYGCCTTCTGGTAGACCAAGACATCAGTAAAAAAAGGAAAAAAACCAAAACGAAAACAAAAAACCCCAACCCCCCCCAACAAACAAACAACAAAACACAAACAAAAACTAAGAAAAAACACGAAACAAAGACAAAAAAATGACAGTAACAGAACAAAAGCAAGTAAAACCAAAGAGGGAAAATAAACACCTCTGCCCCGTCCCCTGCTCCCCCCACAAATAATAAACCCCAAAGACCAAATCCTCATTGATTTACACCATGCAAACCATGCTAAAATCAGCAAATTTCAAAACAGCAAAGTAGGAGTGGGTGTGCTGAAAAAGAGAGAAATTCCAGATACTTTTATATCGAAGGGCTTCCTTAGGAGACTCATGGCTCCTGGATTTTACTTCCAGAAGAAGCAACTCGGCTCATGTTTTCTTGCAAAGAGGATTATGGCCATAAAACATCCTGAGGGTGCATGTTCTAAGAGATAACATGACATTACTAATTCTCTGTTAAAAACTCCTCTCCAACTRGTAGAGAAAAAAAAGGTCAGTTGTCAACATTGCAGAGTTCTTTTAATTTCCAGTTAACTTTGCTAGGATTTTTTTTTTAATAACAGTCAACTCATGAACTGCTTTTTATCATCAAGCTGTCTTAGGAATCAACAAAATCTCATCTTTCCCAGTAAGCTCTCTCCATGTTCTGATCATCTCAGATTAGTGTCAGAGAAAATTATTTTTGTGTCTTATAAAGAACAGAAACCACTTTTCCATCCACAGTAATCTGCATCCAAAAAACCATGGAGTGGAATGCAGCTCACTTGCTCATGGACAAATAACATCTCTGGTATTACTTTCCATCAAACTGATTTGATTTTCTGAACATGGCATTCTTCACTCACATGATTATTTTTGAAATAAATCAAGTGTTGTCTTTTTCTTCCCAACAAACATGGAAGATACACGAACTGAATGTTAGAGAATTGGAAGTGGAACAATTTTGGCAAAAATCAATGAGTCTTGTTCAATACTTGTGTTATGAAGGTTTTCTGAAGCTTTTAAGCATTATTTCACAATATAGTTACAAGTTATGAAATCAATGAGAYATTTCACTTAAAAACYAAAATGCTGCAAACCCCAAATTAGGTACTGACAGATACATACTTTCCTCTTTAAGTGAAAAATACTGCAAAACTTAATAGGAATGATACTTAAGAACTAAGGTGGAAATATCATCTAGATTTATTAACCTTATGCCTGCATATGCCAGCTAATGTCGTAAAAGCTTTGTGAATTTTTTCCAGGTGTCAGTAAATAAACAGGGTAGGGAATCCCATACCCTTCACACTCCAGWTACAGAGCAGAGCCATTTTTTGCTTGTTTTGAATCAAATAACTGATAGTTTTAAATAAGAATTTYCTACTGAGATTCAAATGAAAAAATAAGTTAACTTAAAATAAAATAAAACCAAAACCCAACATATATGGTATTAAAATTTCCATTTCCTGCAAGTGTTCTGAGACTTTAGAGACACAAAGGTGGAGGAGGCCCTGGAATAAACAACAAACAGGAGCAGAACTGGAGAGAACAATCAGGCACATATCAGCCTAAATAAGTGCAAAGACAGTTTGAACCATGAGTCTTCCTAACCAGGCTGAGATCAGACTTCCTTTAGATCGGAATTCTCTCTTTTTCCCTCAGCTCCAGAAGTTGCTGATGCTGTTCTTTCTACAGTTACCACCATCTCAGCACCATCTTCTTTATTCTAATTCTCTTTCTGCACAGCTGCACTGACACCTACTCACCAGATCTGCTCTTAAGCAAGACAATGAAACATGAAAGATGAAGGAGGTTTATTTTTTTCTCTCAAAGACCAGAAATGAACAGACTTTGAAAAAACTCAGGGCTTCRGCTTGCTCTCAAAACAGATAGCACAGTCACCACAGCAAGTAATCCCCCTTCTCAAGAAATGCAATATAAAGCCAAGGTGTCTGACAAGGCTATTCAGTTAAATGGCAATACATCCTTTGGACAAGAATTCAGTTGGAGAAAAAAAACACATTCAAAACCTGGCAACTGTGAGTATGAGACTCCACTTTYCACTACAAACAATTGCTCACTGTGTGGCAATGCTAAGCAAAAGAAAATTGCAAATACAAAAGCAGGGAAYACTCATGTGGAAACCTAGAGTCCTGGCCTGTGAAATAAATATTTATTTTATATATATATATATAAACATATACATAAATATATACATTAAGAAATATAAAATTTTGATATTAAGAAWTTTCACTTTGACTTTTTATTAAGACTATTTTAAGAAAGGTTTTTATATTAAGAAATACCAATCATACGACAAKGTCATCCAGAACAGCCCACAACAGAATCTTATTGAATTATATTCTTGGTTTGAGCAAGCAATTGCAGATTACTCAGTTGACTCTGAGTTATGCTGATGGCTTCACACTCTCTCCTCCTTCCAGCAAACTATCTTCTAAGCTGGTATTTAGGTAAGTATTTAGGAACCTTTAGGTTCTAAGGTATTTGGGTAAGATGCAGATCCTGTCAAGGGATGTCATTAGACAAATCGAAGCATTACTCATATAAACTTATTTCACTGTAATTGGGATAAGAAAATAAAGTAAAGGCTTCTGGCTTTGCTGTGCAAAAATGCCATTACTGTTCTGCCACATTTCCTGAGTATTTGACATTTCAATATATCCAGCAGAAAGGGTTGTTACTCATTGCCTTTGACATCGTTCAAAAGAAGTTTGTGCCATTAATTATTTTAATATTATAAGCATGCAGCCTGATGTTAAATTCTTTTGCATTCAAAATTTCCATCCATTTAAAAAGAACATCATCAAGCAGAGAAGGAACGCTGGTTTGCTTTCTAGTAAACCATAATTCAGAACAAGAATCAACTGGCCATTACAACCAGAACATTTTTACTTGCAAAACAGACATTTACTAAGTTTGTCTTCATTATTTCATCTGGCAAATCTATATCCCTGCAGTTTTCAAGTTAAAAACAAGATAGAATGTGCTGCATTCTAAAGGTATGAGGAGAAAATAACTTCATATTTTCTTACCTTTGCATTATAGGGAATATAATGCTTTGATAAGGCTTCAGGAGTGTGCATCCATGTTTTGTCTACAGAAAAGCAAAATAAAAGAAGCACTGAATAGGTTATTCAATTGTTAACTTAAGTATAATAGTATCTCTATGGAAAAGTTCAACAATCGTCCTCTTACTCAAAAAACTAGCTGACTGAAGTAGTTAGAGGGGCTGGAGGGAAAYCTCTCACACCTTCCCAAACACTTGGAAGAAAGAACTCGCTTCTTTCTGTTGGGCACACTTCCTATTTTAACCAACTTGGTTTTCCATAAGAACTACAACTCCTCCTCCCAAATGTATTAATTGGTCTGAGGTTGTTTGCTGTTTCTGCCTTAGATCAGTATTTTCTGCATCCTGCTGTTTAAAGCACTGACTGCATCTTGTGCATCTAACAATGCTTTTTTAACAAATTATGTGCTTTTTAAAATGAATTATCAAGACATTAAAGGGACAAAYAAAAAATTATCCAAGCTGTAACTGACAGAAGAAAGCCCTGATCTTTATAAAAGAAAAAGGACATGTATCAGTCATAAGTTTTAGTTGATTTATAAGTTCAGATCACCTGTAATTTTTCCATGCATAGGCTAAACAAATTTGCATGTTCACCYCTAAGTTGCCCTTTACAAGACTCTGTTATTCTCTTACCTTTCCTGCTGCATGAACATAATTCTGTAATTATTTGTCAAATACATCTCCTCCTCCTATTTTAATGGCCTTTTTGCATGTTCTACACAATTTAAGATGGAATTCCAAAAGCTTTTTTTTATTACAATCTTAGAAATAAATTTTCAAGGTTTTCTCATTTGAGAGCATTTAAGAAYACAAAAATGTTCMAAAATACTAATTTRCATTACCACACRTTKGGRAGAATTTGTAACTGTAATTAATATTTTATAGACACATTGAACATTCACTAACATTTTCTAACTTGAGACTATCCTGGTTTAAATGAGAATGAATTAAAGTCACAAATCTGGAACTTTATTGAGTTAAGTAACAGAATAACAGCTTAAAGCAAAATTCTACCCTTGGATATTCACAGTTCCATTTGCCTTTACAGGGAGTTGCAGTTATAGTAATTACTAACTTTTTTGTTAGTTACACTTAAGAACAATAAAATTCTGTTCACTTCAAGTTGCTGAAGAGCAAAAGCTGTGACATTGATTGACACTAAAGCAATAATTAAATATTTGAGATTATACAGAAGGAAGAAAACCATTAAACAAGATATTCACCAGTCACCACAGTAACAGGACCAGAACTACAAAGCTGGGAGAATTCTTTTTTCCCCAAGCAAATTTCATTCTAGATGGCAGCAAYGCTCAGCTCCATTACTAAAGAGTGATATTATCACTTCTTAATTAAGGAAGAATGATTTGTCCATTCAGCAGCACCCAGGAGGATGATTAAAGTGGCTCTTCCTTTTGACTGTGGCTTGCGATGGACTGCCGGAACCAAGAAATCATTTCCCAGAATATTTTAGCACCCGAAACCTGATCTCTACTTCAACATAATATCAAAGGTTGATGTTATCTGAAGGGGCAAAATAAGCATCCCAGTGGATTTGTGAGTTAGGCCTGGTAGGACAAAGCCTGTCAGCCCAGGAGATAACCCAAAGTCCAGCCAAGCAGCTGGACATGGTCAGGCTGGCCCGACCAGGTTCGGGGGAGCTGGCACTCAGGACAGGACTGCTCCCTGCCCCAGCCTGCACCCTCAACACCTGCACAGGGCCAATTTCAGCTCCTCCAGGTGCAGCCACACTGCTAATAGCAAGGGTTAATTTATCCATTTTCTTCACATCACCCTTTACTAGCTTCAGTAGGGATATGGTCATATTTAYAAAGGAAAATCTAGTAAAAATAGAGCACTGAACCTCTTAAGGAAATTGCAATAGCTCTCCACTCATTTTGTGCCTAGTATCATCACAAACAAGTGACAGAGCTGTAGCTTCTAAAGCAATTTTACGAGCAGACAAGTGGCTAGACAGGTGCCAGAAAACTAACTATTCCTTGCAAATGTTTCTTCCTCCCTTCAGCCCATCAGGGAAAATTCAAATCTGAAAAAAAATACTATTAAAAAAGTTACTTAGTTTGGGAGTCAAGCGTGAAATACTGGTCATAATTCAGCATCAGGTAATCTTTCCAATTTTATTATCATGTACAAAGTTTTACTTTAAAATGCTGCTGTGAAATCGTCAAGTTGCCTATCAGCCTCCAACAGTAATGTCACAGATTCCAGGAGGGAATAATGCTGCTATTCAAGTGCTGCTACAACTGTTGGGGCCCCTAATTGAGAGGAAGATCAGGAAATACAGGCAGGTGCTCTCAGCACGAAATAAAATCAATAACTTAGCTGGGTACCAAAGGACACCTGGTTCCAGGGGTCTAGAAAAATAGTCCAACTTTCAGATGTAGATCCACAGACACTGTGACACAGCTACTGAAGATTTCCACTGACAATGGAAGTCCATTTCTCAGAGGCAAGTAGTAATTAGAGAGTGCTGGTACTTTGGAAAGAACTCTTAATGCTAAACTAAATCAATACAAGGCAAAAGTCAGGCTGATAGCAAAGACGTGCAAAAAGTCATGCAAGCACGACTTATGGGGTGGTTTTGTTACCAGAATCTCCTTCTGAATTGTAAGCTCTGATTTTGGACTTACACCACCCTCAGCAGTTGTTTGAAATACTGCTTAGAGTTAGTTTGATTTCACAGCAGTTGAGAAAGACCAAATTTCAGACATTTTGCATGCAATAAACCAGAAAAACATGTAAAAGAAAACCTATAAAAGAACCATCGGTCAAATATCTGATGTAGATATGGCATATCTACAATATGTAGATTTTGTGGTTTGCATGATCCCTCACCTAATTTAATATTTAAAGAGTTTTCACAGCTTAAAACTTAATTATTCATTCTGAAGCAACAAGCAAAATATGAAACCCTACAATTAAAACCACAGTTCATTTTTTTTTTATTAGTTACACAGAAAAGAGWTCCAGACACTTCCCGGCTAAATAAAACAGTAAATCCTAAAAAAAAGGACTGAAAGCCCAGATAAAACCAAACCTGACAACCTTCATCTAATGTTAACAGTAACAGAAAGGACTTGTGCTGTTACACTGGGTGAAAAACACACTTATTTTAGATCCTGTTTGAAGTTCTTAATTCAYGTTGCCTTAGAGTTCACATTGAAGCCATCTTTAAAAAGAGGGCTCAGTTGTTTTTTGAGAATGATGAGGTTTTGAGCCATTCAGAATCCAATAAAACCTACACTTAACTGAGGTACTTTGAGAAATTCAAGGAAGTCTGAGTATGTGGTGGTTTTGCCACTCTCACTGGGATTGCCTGGAACAAGAGGTGTGAAAAAGGGTCAACCATTGATTTCAAGGGCACGGGGTAAATCACAGCCCTGATTAAACGGGATTGGCAATCCTGTGTGGAGCCTCTCCACACCACCTCAGCATGTGGCACAGAGCACAGCAGCCTAGCCAGTTTTTAAGGGAATTTGACTTTGGTGAGAGCTTCTCAGGTTTTGTTCCCTGCCAGCAAACACCAGTCTGCKAAGGGAAAACTGCATCAAGTTAACACTGGGAGACCCAAGGGTCTGACAGCCTGAATTGCAAGGGTGGATGTGGGAGCTGGGCACTTCCATGGGCAGAGGATTAACGCTGCTCAGAATGGAGCTGTATCTCCTTTCTAACCTGCCTGAACCATGCCAGCCCCTTACCATTAAAAAGGGGAGGTTACTTTCCAACCTGCATTTCACACCCCCTGCTCAGTCCCATGTGTGAGCCAGGGCAGAGCCCTCAGCAGAGKCAGGACAGAGGAACAAACGTGTGCTGACAAATCTCACACCGATGGCAATCGACTCAGGGACTTCATCAAGGACCCCGAACAACTGTGCTGCACCCAGGGGAGGATGACAYGAGGTTAGATAACAGCACAGCTGACCATTTATCTAAAAGTGCTAGCACTGCCAAGAAATTGTTCTCCCTTTGAGATTAATTTCCCTGCATCTTACTGCCCAAAGAGATTGTGGAACGGCATACTCACAGTGCAGCTTTAGTTAACTGCCTCCCTAAGSCCCACTGTCATCATTAATTCATTAAGTAACATTAATTAATTAACGTTTCCAAAGTGTTTATCAAAGCATATTAGACCTAGTRGCCATTCATTTACTATGATGAACAGAGAAAGACTCTGATTTTAACTTTTCCTATTCTAGTGCCACAGTGCAAAATATAGTAATTTCTAACAGGTAGAAACTAAAGCCTTTATTCTTTACTGRATCAATATGTTTTTGCATCGACGAATTATTTTATTGCTAACAGAAGAAATCTGGGAACTGTCTTCCTGTTTTACAAAATTTTGTATGAAAAATTATTATTTGTGACAAGCAGCCTAATAAGTGTCTCCTGAAAAAGATATCCTAGGATATCCATAATACATCTAGGTATTACTRCCTCAGGAATAAACAGCTTACTTGCTTCAGTGTATGTACATAAGYACTCTCTCTTTCATTATTCCTAGATTATCTATTTTTCTGTAAAGAAAGAAAACCTTCACAACAGGACACGCAAGAACTACCACACTGTTAAATAATTTCCTTTATTCTGACTGCAGTAGAAACAGGCAGGTGCTCACAAAGCCTCCCTTTATGCTGGTCTAGAATCTGTCTTCACTGCAGGTAACACACGAACAGGTAGGCTGAGGCCTGAGACTTAATGCTTGGCACCAGAGTTTTCATCAGAATGTAATACCAAAATATTACTAACAAACAAATCTACCCATATKATTGCCTTGTTCAGCTGCAGTGTTTGTTCCAGGCCACCTTCTAGAGCAATCACTGAGTAAAGTCTGGGTGTCTGATAGCAGTCATTTATTAAAGTTATTAACAGGTTACTATGACTAAGCAAATGGAATTATGAGTCAGAGCCTTCCCTAGAAACAKAGAGAGAAAAATACCCATCAATACACTTAGCTCAAAAATAGTTACATTTGTTAATTTTTTCTTCTTTTTTCCCCTCAAACATAAGATTTCCTTTGGATGCACATTTGTTCTTTGCCAAGAAAAGAGCCATATCTCCTAGAACACAGTGAGCTTGGCAGAATTCTTTGCCTGTGTCCTTCTCCCCTAATATTTAGGACCCTGTAAATGGTTTTAAACAGCTGATTGCTATAATTGAAAAATGGTGTCACAGAATGCTGGGTTGGCRTAGTTACAGAATGAAAATAAGCCTAGCATTTGCATTTCCTTCAACAGTAACATTCACTGCCTAGCCTACACATTTTATACTGTATGTTTTTGAGATATGGATGCTAACATGTAAGTTTTGACCATAAAGGAAAATAAGATGAAAGTGTTAGTGCAACTGACCAGTGATGAGCAAATCTTAGCTTWTGCACTTTTGATTTGTTGATGTTAAGAACTTTTTAACAAGTTCACATTCCTAAACCAAAGGGGAAAAAACAAGAAAAATAAATCTGAATTATTTAGCCCTTACCATGTCTTCTAGCTACAAGAGCTCCACTGTCTTTGATAAAGACTTCTATTTGAAGGCAAAGAAGAGATTACAGTCATAACATAATTTAAGTGATCACATTTTTGCAAGTTTTCACTAAGATATATGTAGAGATCAAACCTCCAACTCCGTATTTCACTTTTACAGTCTTGTAGAAAAAGAGTTCAGTGAACTATTCCAGTATTACTAAAAAAAAAATTTGGAGGAATATCACTAAAACTTGTAAAAAATGTTTAGAAAGTAAGCTTCAGAAGAATTTCTTGCTGTTAAAGAACGTTATGTAAAGAGGTCAAAACAAAGGAAAAGGAGCATAAATGACAAACTCAATATACAATTTAAAAAGAATTTTAATTTTCTGATTCCAGAACACTGAAATAATGTGATATAAAAGTTTAAGTGGAGCTTTCTTTAAAATTCAGACTGGAAGGAGAAGGAAGGAGTTTGAGCAACCAATGAAAGCAACTAAAACATGCACATCTATAGCTTCATCTTGATTATGTACCTAAGGTATATCCTTTTATGTGCCAGAAGGAYTTGATTTCACAAAACAGTGTTTTCCTGAGTGATCCATTTTGGATATTCTTTGCAATTTTCCAACAGCTTTATAACACATTCTTATGAAATCAAGTAGCCATTGTGATTCCTATTGAGGTCTGGTTGTTATACTCCTAATTTATTTCACACAGGATAAGATATTTTGCCTTTAACTACATACTCATCCAGTTATCTCACAGTGTACYTGTGTAACTCAAGTATTTAGGCTGTGGATGTGTAAATTTTAATAGGGTAGAAGCCAAAAAGCTTCAGATTCCTTTCATGCTGTTCCCATTGCAAAACCAGTATTTGTGCCTATGGCTCAGCAGCACACATCTTCTGGAAAGGAGCTCCTGAGGTTTTGGAGAAGTAAYAAATAGTTGTGGTTGTAAATATCACTGTTAACCTGCCTAGAATATTCCTGACAGCAGGCAAGAGATAAGATCAGTTCTGCAATATCTTTTTGAAGATAACACAGATAAAATAAGCAACAGGAAATTATCCTCCTATTCTTATGGGACCAGAAAGAAAAGAAAAATCAGGCTCAGCTGCACAGAGCCAAGAATCCTTCAGAGGAGGTTTCCAAAGCACACTCCTCATCTGTATGCCTCCACTGAAGACATACTGTAACCTTTTCTTTCCCTGAACAATCACAGCTGCCCCTTCTGCTTTTACAATGTGAATGTACTACCATAAATATGTGTCCAGTTGCATACAAATGTTTACAAAGTGTCAGGCTGAGCACATCCCCGTCCCACCAAGAGATGACCACTGGGTCTTTGCCAAAYGAAGGTGGAAACCCTGCAGGTCTCCTTGAATGGGTGCTGCCACAGCCTAAGGAGAACAATAGTACAAAAAAAAAGTTCTAAAACCAGAGTCAGAAATCAATACAAAAAAGGGACTTGGCCACTGAATATTGATTTTCCATGTGACCYCACATGTAGAAAGATAAGAAATAGYAATTGGAATGCATATGACTTCTTTGTGGAGGTGTTATAAAACTATTAAATGATTTTTGTGTCAAGAACAGCTGAATACAGAACTATTTGTTATACCAAACAAGCACCCCCCTCTTCTTCTCCCACCCCTCACTTCTGAAAAAAATTTTGTTCAGGCAAATCCTACAAACATCAAGCAGCAGCTTTTTTTGCAGTAGGGGGAGATGTGGAAATTTAGACCTGGGTTTAATTTGTTGAGTAGTTGGTTTTGAGGTTTTTTTTCTCTCTCCTCTGTAAGGTGAATGCTTTTATGAAAGAACAAAGTGCAACCACAAGAATATCTAAAGACCACAGTGGGGAAGCCTGTGGCTGCTTACATTGCTTTAAAACTCTGTGAGTATATCCTCTTTAT
The DNA here is from genome assembly GCA_003546035.1 of Mixornis gularis. Classification (NCBI taxonomy): domain Eukaryota; kingdom Metazoa; phylum Chordata; class Aves; order Passeriformes; family Timaliidae; genus Mixornis; species Mixornis gularis. The sequence goes on from QVAJ01000104.1 coordinate 2,026,347, forward strand.
GGTTTTTTATCATTACTCTTAATGTGGACGTCTAGCACACAATAGGAAATGTTTAAACCACTGATGTGAAATAGACTTCACAGAAGGAAAGTATTTACTTTAAGACTACACTTAACCCCATCAYTCTTTTGGGCCTTCACCTATTGTCTTCTCATTAAGAGAAAAGATATAAACCAAAATATCTTTCATCTCTRGAATGCAGCATATGTTTATAATAAAAATAAAGATCATATTATAGCCAGTCCATCCACATAAAAGAGCATCCTATAACCTTTGATTGTAGTTTTTTATATGTTAGCCCCTGCCCATTAAATGCATCTGTCTACACTTTCATAAATAAGACTCATAAAAAGCCATTGCACAGAAATGTGATTTCTGAAACTTACGATTTAAAACAAGTCATTACTTTGATATATTCTATTTAGCATTGTAAAGACCATCTACATCTCAGGAGCTGGTAATTGGCAGCAATTATCCACCTGATTAACCGCTATCATACAAGGAAAAAAAACCCCAGAAAATTTAGATTCCCACATACATTGAACTTGATGTCATAAGAAAACTAAGGCTGACATTCTTTATGGGATGAAGGAGGACCATTGGGGCACAATAAAGAGAAAACTAAATTCAACTGCTAATCCTGTAAACACATCACCCATTTCGGCCACTGTAGTTCAGTAGACAGATACATCTACATTTTTAGCACTGTTTTGTTGTCACTCAAACAGCTTCAATCTTTTGCTCGCAGAGGGTTTGGATGACAGTCATTCCTTATTCAGGAAATATTTCCATGTCTGGAAGGAACAGTAGTTTTCTCTCACATTTCTGATGAGGCAAAAGCCAGGAAATGCTGGTTATTTTTGCCTATTTATATGCACCAGTTACACTAGCATCTTTTAATAGAAGGATGCAGGATCAGTAAAACGTGCCAAATTCATTTATGCGAGGCAACTCCATTCACTAAAAAAATAAGCAAAACAAAACCCCCATAGTTAATGTTTTCTGTTTTGTTTATGSAAATAAATCACATCACAAAATCCAGTCTAAATTAAGAACAAGTAAGTAATTCAGTTTAGATACAAATATACTAAGAATGAGAAAAATTTACATAACAATATAGCATTTAGAGAGATCTCTCACAGGAGAATTATATTAATATCCCTAAGCTACTTAAAAGAGTGATTGAATTTATCAAGATGAAAACATATTTCAAATTGAACAGATTTCCATCTGCACTACAGACTTTTTGCACCACAACATTTCAAAGTGAGCATGCTACCAACATGTGATTTAAAGGAAAAATTTAAAATGAAAAGTAAAGAGGACTCTTCAAAACCCCTTTYCCCCAAACTGGATCACATACAAAAGCAAATTTCCAATAGGGTGATAGATACACAAATGTTTTCACAAGTTTTGTCAGAACAAAACAACAATAACACACATATTGTTCATCAACTTCTTCCGGTGGGAGAAGGAAAGAGATCCTTAAAGACAATATAATTATCTTTTCACTCTAATTTACTGCATTGATCAATGATGAATTGATCAATGAATGGAAAAGAGAATGCTTGCTTGCTTTTGTACAGTTCATAGCGTCATACAGTATTTCTGCAACTGAGAATTTTCTCCATGACACACCTATTTGTTAGTCCAACCAAACTCTGCTGAAGTTGAGCGGCTAAGTTGCATTGAAAGTTTTTTTTTTTTTCCATATTTAAACATGCAACTTAAAAGAGAAAATGCTGAGATCAGCTTTAGRCCTAAAATGAACCTTTTTGCCAGTATTAGTGCCTACAGTTTGTTTCCCTGTTATACAAGCTCATGGGTAACAGAAGAAACCAGTTATCACAACCTGGACTGCTGAAAGATTCCACTTATTTWTCTTTACCTGTGTAAGTACTTTCTGAAACAAGCTGRATTTGTTTAAACTTCACATTTTCTTATAATTTTCATTGTCACTATTAGGATGAAAGATGAACAGCTTGATTTTTTTTTTCAATTTGAGATTTAAGCACATCAATTAAGGTTTCAACCAAAATGACTATCAGACAAGTAAAAATAATTCCAGCTGAAATACAAGCAAACTCACCAGTTSTGGTTTGTTACTAAATCTTGGGCAGTGAGACAGGCAATGGCYGTACCATTTTTTTAAGGCCAGAGCACTCAGCACACCTTGTCAGCTGAAGTGGYTATTTCATGTCCAAACCATCGCCCTCAAAATTAAACTTACACTGAGTACTGGCTGCAGATATGATGATACCTGTAGTAAACATTGTGCCTTAAAATGAASTACTGCTAATACTGAAAGTGGAAATGTGTGCTCTCAAGGGCACTGCTCTGATTTATGACAAAGCTSCTGTTCCCATAACAGATTCTCTCCATAAACACTCATGCCACACATCTTACCTACAGAAAATTTTTGCCTGTGAAGGATCAGGATTAATTTTAAAAAGAGCTCACTTTCTGTCTTCGCAACTCACATTTCATGGCAATTCTTTTGTGAAAGCACAGGTTGATATCCAGCCTCCAACAAAAGAAAAAARRRRGGGAAAAACTAAAGAAAGCTTGCTTTTAGTGCTTCTTTTCTTTCTTCCTCTACAAAGAAAAATGTCTGTAAATTAAATTTAGAAGAAAAATTTTGTTCCTTGAATCAGATGATGGCATGAGGACAGAGCTCATCAGGAGGAACAGCACACTCCCAGGCATTTAGTGCCCAGCTTAGAAAGATGGGAGCTATGGCACGAGCACAGCTACCCTCTCTATGTGCATCCTGTTAAAGGACTCATCATCTCAGTGAACATGAAGGACATTTATTCTGTAAATCCACCCAATCCAGATAGAATCTCTGGCTATTTTCAAAGTATCACCTACATCTATTTAAATTCCCCTCACAATCCTATGGATTTAAGGGTTTTTTTTTTAAATTGTATTTATTATTGTTTATTGTTTTGTTGTTATAGCTTCAGGGTAACAGAGTGGTGCAAACTTGTGATGCACACAAATCCTACCAAGCACAGCCAGCTGGAAACTGGTTTGGGTTTAGCAAGAGCTRCTTGGGAAGCCCACAGCAGCCACACAGTTAATCAAACTATCCACACTCTTGTGGACAGAGGAAACACCCAAATAATCCATCATGAAATGGAAATAACTGTATCTATGAGATCTGGGGGGAAACTCAAATACTATAAAAGAAGTTCAGCTACTGAAACTGTTTTTAAATGCAGTTATTATGCATGAACACTGATAGAGCCGAGTTCTTCTGAACTGCAATTTGCATTAAAAATATGTAATTTTCACTTATTCTTGACAATTGCTTAAATGAAACTTGCTTTTTTTTTTCCTAGGGTATGAGAAAGGAAATGTCACGAGTGTTACTATGAGTAAAATAAATGGATGACAGCATTGAATTCCTCTGTCTCCTTAGGTTCTGAATCATTATTTGGAATCCACACTAATTGCATATCATTGTGCCTGACAGCTTTTATATGATACATTTTTCATGTTGAGATAAAAAAAAAACTGCCCACAAAATTAACTGCAAAACAAAGCAAATGTCTTTGAATACAATGAAATTCCAAAAATTTAGGCAAGAACTTAGTAAGGACTTAGTAAGAAATCAGTAAGAATTTTCTTATGAAGAAATGAAAACAGAGAGAAGTTAATTGAGACCCCCTCAAATGATCCCAGGAAACTGAGGATACAACTTCATAACCTGATGATAAAGGCAAGATGCAGAAACTGCCAAGGGCAGTATGAAATAGTGACAGAGCATTTCARCATTTTGGGTCCAAGTCAAAACTCTGAGAAAATGTCCAGTAAAACACAAGTGGTCTGTTTCTGAAACATGGCAGGCTGAGCTTCAAATATTATCAGAAGTCATTAGGAAAAAAAAAAAAAAGGAAAATAATTACATGGTCTCCTAGAGAAAACAATCTACAATCCCCAAGTTTCTCTCTCAGTTGTGCTAAATCAATCCACAATTAAAGAATAATGAAATGGTTTCTCAAATGATCTGGAAGAAGCCTGGCAACACTACCAAGCACCTGGAAGGTGCAGATCCGCTGACAGTGATGTTACAACTACCTACAAAAGGAAATACATCAGTGCTTAAGAAAAGCACGCCCTATGGCTTTAAGCTTATTTCCTCCTGCTGTCAGGGTATTAAAAGATCTTTCATCCTATTTTGCAGCYTTTGGAAGTGTATCTTCCTTCAGTGATCACGTGCTGATGTTCTGGGCTGCTTCTCTTACCTTAATTCATCTGGCTTTAACAAACAAATGCACTAGACACACAAGGATGCAGTGGTGCTGCCATTTCATGTTGGCCTAAGTACCCAGATTCTTTGGTTTCCAGCTTTGATATTGATACCAAAGCAGAAATTTTTGTTATATAAACAAAATATTTAAACTCAGTCCAACTGAGGTTACACATACTTATTCATGCAAGGGCTTCATCTCAGTGTGTACCACACATAAAGGGCCTTTAGAAGAAAACATGGAAAATAAAGAAATGAGACCTAGTGAGTATTTCCTACCTTACAAACAAACAGGGGAAATAGCAACAAAGCTGTCAGTAAAAAAAAGCTGCATCCCTAATGCTCCTTTCTAAAGACTTATGTTTAATCATAAACAGTCCATGAAAAGAGACTAAGCAAGCCAGAGAAGCAACATATATAACTGTGACTATTTACTGCTTTGATATCCTTTTGGAAAGCATGCCATTTCAGATTGCTACAAATCCAGAATAGCTTCTTACTGCTAAAAATATCCTGCTGCATGAGCTATTTCAAGTATATTAAACACAGTTTGAAAACATAGMTTCTCCAAGAATAAAAATCCAATGAATATATATATAAAGAGAAGTCACTGACTCTTAGRAGTTCTAAACCCCTCCAGCACCTCCTTTGGTGTGTGCAGGCAGAAATAGAAAACACAATGTGTATTTTATGTATTTATATGCGTGTGCACACATCCTGCAATAAAAAAATAGATGAAATTCAACTTCAGCCTTAGAATGCAGAAAGATCTGTACCTACCAATCAAGAATGTTTTGCTCTGTACATCTTCTAGAAGGCTGCTCACTTCTATCAAGATAGTTCAGTGCAATGATTAAGTTTTTCCTTATATAATTCTTAATATTCTGAAGAATTTTTACAGGACGTTTATGTCTCCATGAAATATAAACTAAATTACTTACCTTTTTTCCTGCTAAAAGCACGATTCATGTTGAAAAATCTGCCCAGACAATGATGCTTCTGCGCCTGKTTTTTTTCCTACCCGCTTTAACCTGCAGAACACACATCAGAAAACAGAAAAATTCCATTATTACAGTTGAAGTTCTATTTATCTCCATATTAAAAACACTGCAAGATCTTAAGAATTCTGAAATAAATTCTGAGAAAGTGGGGGTGTGCTTTGCTGAGGTAGGAATTTCAGCATTGAGAAGATCTATTTTCAAAACACCCAGTGATGGATGCTCCCTACAKAAAGACATTTTAAGGTTCCTTTAAGCTGCTCTCCTGAAGCTTTCAGAGGCACAGGGCAGGTGGCATTTATACCTCTACATGAAGACAAATACCACACACAAATAGGTTGGAAAGAAAGCTTTAAAATGAATGCTGACTACAAGACTCCATAAAAACACTCAGYTCACATTTGCACTGCCTGGTTTTGTGTCATTTAGGCTGTCAGATTATTGCCAGCTAGGCTTTCGTCTTCACATGGGCTTGACACTGGGGAGGGAAAAAAAAAAACCACAATATATAGACTCTTCTTCACTCAGGGACTTAATACTGATAAAATTGCCTTCTATCAGTGCTACTACATCCTTGCTCCATTTTCCTCAGATTGTACAGTAATTTCTGTATTTTCTTCCCTTAAAAACATGGATCTACTCTTAAATTCTTATTTTTGATTCACAATACTATTTTTAATGTTATTACTTACCAACATAAAAAAACCAATAAAATCCACCACATCAAAAGCTATTCAACACCATCCCATTCTGCACTACAGAGCTTTTACTTTTAGAAACACACATCATTCCCATTACTAAGTTTCAGTCTGTTCTTCTGAGCAAAAGTTGCAAGAGTGCCCTTTCTCTTTCTCTGCTCTCCAAGCAGTCCAGTTAAAAGAAAAGAAAAAAAAAGGGGGGGGATGGTAAAAACATAAAATCAAAACACTTTCCTATCAGATGATTTTTAAAATCAACTAGAACAGTACTTTTACTATGCATAAAAACAAAACTTAGGCTGGTATTTCAAATGTCAACATTAAGATGACAAATTCATTTAAGATACTTTATGCATCTCATGAATGCTTCTTGTGGTGCTTACCCCTCTTTTTCAAGTAAGTTCAATACCAATTAAAGTAATTATATCCAAATTTCCATGTAAATATTTGATATTTTTCAGGTTGGAACGCATAGACKATTAAGGAAAAAAAAACTCAAAAAACCTCAACACCTCAGTTTTATTTTCCACTAATCACTGATGCAGCAGGATCACTTACCCACACAGTCCTGTGAGAAAAAAGGAGCAATCTCTGTTTACTTAAACCYGTGTAGCACCCTGGATATAAACCTGACCATTTGTTCCTTAAAGCACATGTAYCACCAGATCACTGTTTCACAGATTTTAATGAGCATTTAAGAAGGGAGGCCACAACACAATAAGCCCAGGCAGGAGTTATCCATGCAGTTTCCATGGCATGATTTCAATGCCAAGCCCAGGCATTTGGTGCCTCTCCCAGCCCTACAGCCATCCCCTGCATCACACAGAAAGCTGTGCATACACAGCAGGCAGTGAAACCAAAAACCACCCATGGGCGCTCTCAAGTCCTAGGAATGGTTTTAGCAGCATYCCTGCAAAGGACAATGGCTTTACTGGGGGAATTCCAACAAGCATCAGTGTCCCCAAAAGCTGAGAATGCAVGAGTAGCTCTCCTGGCAGGGCAGGCACAGTGTGGGCCTTTCACCAGTGTGAGGACAATCAACTCAGCTGAAATAAAGTAATAAGGAAGAACATTAGAATTTCAGCTTTTTAAGCACCTACAAGTGTGTTTAGCCTACAGGTTTAACGCAGGAGCCCTATTAGATATGCTTAGGATATATAGGTAGTAGCACAGCTCTGTTCAGGATGCTCACCTTCATGGATTATCACTATCAGTTTTGAGTTAAAAACTTCCTTTCCCCTCTAAAATACCTCTGGCAGTTGTCTTGCTCAGCACTAGACCAAACACTTYAGTTCTCCTCCATGATGGGATCATAACATGCCCTTTTTTGGAATGCCTTTTTTTGTGTGTCCCTGTCYTCATCCAAGAGACTGTTAAGGAACATATTTGAGATGGTTACTGCATAGAGCATCTTCTAAATAGAAACTCTGCAGGCACATCACAGGGCAGCTGGCTGGCCACACTTCTAGAGATCACCATTCAAGTATTTTGTTTAAAACACAGTGTAACTAAGTGTATGTCTCTTCCTCATGATCAAGGATGTATTACTATTGAAGTAACCTATGCTAATAAAAGCCAAATTTTATTGACTACTTAGCTAAAAATGGGCAGTATTGCCAAAACTACGTTCATCATTTCAATTCCAACAAAACATCAGTAGAACAAAACACAGATGTGRTTTAGGCAACCAACAATATCAAAACACTTAATCAGTGTACTTCCACTTCACACAGAAAATGTTATTAAAAAGGGAAACAGAATTAGCTACATGCAACCACGTTTACAATTCCCTCAAACTCTGACACAAACATCATCATCAACCTCTCAGATGCTGAAAAAGCAGATGATTAAATGCTCCATAAAGTTTTGCTAKTTACAAAAGAGCAAGCTAAACACCACAAGGTTCATTTCAATCTCCTCAGGGGGGCTTGGGGCACAAGGGTTGCGATCAGACTGTCATACACAGCACAGGTAAGTTTTCAATCAGAAAAGCAAAGTTATGTTTAGACATATCCTGCAATATCGTTGTTCACAATATTCCAATGACAAAGAATTGCTCTTAGGAGCAAGCAAGCTGTTCTCTGGCAATGGACAGTAGACSGGTTTTTTTGGCAGAAAACAACTGAATTTCTGACAAATCTCAGCACACCAAACCACTGGAACAGATTAGTCTTTTAAAAACTTGTAAAGGGCCARAAGGAAGGTAAGTCAAATAACTCCATTGTGGTGCAGGGAACCCTGTGCACAAGGGGAGTTGKAAACCACTTGACTTTCAGGGGTAAAGCACTTGTAACAATCAGAGGCATTAGGGAATAGGAATGTGGACCAAGCCATTCCATTACTCATCACTCAGGAAGACACACCTAGTCAAAAAATGTTTCTCCACCTTACTCCAAAGAGTTTTCTTCAGCTTTGTCCAGAAAACAAACCCTACTGGGAAATAAAAAACATGCACAGGATTTCACAAAACAGACAGCTGAAAAAATGTAAAGAGTTCTGACAAGTACAAGCTAGGGAAAATCTGGRTAATATCAGGTTATTTCCTTCAGGACAGAAGTAAAAGAAACAAAAAAGAAAGGCTTAGAAAATAATTTTATTACACTAAAATACTTCAATGACAGACAAACACCCTGAGCAGGAGACATGACACCCACAGTCTGAACAYTGACACAGGCACATGTCCTGGGGGCAGGTGAGTATTCAAGCTGTCACATCCAACTTTAGGCAGTCACAGAGAAAGCAAACACCATCTCCTTTTTTCTTCACTGTCACTAASCCCTTGGTTTGCATGGTGGGCTCTTGTCACAGCAAGGAGGGAACTGCAGAATGGCAAGGGGTGCAATGAAACAAGTGGCCTTGGTGCCTGTGGTGTCAGCCAGTATTTGGCCTGGGGAGTGCAAGGGTGGCAAGATTTGAAGCTGAGATTACTGGGTAATTAGTTTTTAACACTGACAGTCATGCTGGTGGCTGTCTCCTCTGCCTGATGCAGCAAAGGCAGTGAAGAGTGGAGTGGCAGAGYTCCAGCTGCCAGCACAGGCGGCCCCAGCCCTCCCTGCCTGCTGAAACAACACTGCACTTCCACACAGGAGCCTTCACACGCCTGCGGGCTCCTTCAGAATGCCGCGGTTTGATGTGTTTGCTAMATATAGAGCTGTCTCAGACCAGCCAAGAGAACACACTTAGGAAGGGAAAGAAACAAGTCGTGAACGTAACTCATCTCCTTTGTCTCTTATTTCCTCTTAGAAATATTCCTGAGGACTTATTTGGGGTCCCCCTCCCTGTCAGTCCCTTTAAATGGCATGGGCTATAACAATTACCTGGTCTGAACCTTTGATTTTTTTTACTCTTCTTCATTCCACAAATAATTACAACAAAACCTCCCTAAAATGTCCAACTTGCACCCATCCACTCCCTGTAATAAAAAATACAAGTCCAATCTGTCCCTTCCCTTGCACATACAGTTTCCCTACAMAGGCAAATTTAGCTTCAGAAGACAGGAAGATTCAGATTCTTCCTCCTCTCAGCCTTTAAAGTATACTGGGTAAYATTCCTTAAAGAATGAAGCACAAAATGTCTTAAAGCCTGTTTCAAAAGGACCATAGCACACAGGAATGTGTGATTCACTGACTTGAAATGAAACTTAAGCTTGTAAAGTTATTTCTGAAGGAAAGGAATATAATAACAGCTTTGCAAGCATTTTTCTGATTTAGACCAAAACTCCACAAAAATATTGCCCTAAAATGACATGGGGCATAACAAAGAAAAAAATATGATAATACAAGACTGCATTAAGTAATACACAAACCCAAGTAAACATCTTAGTATCAGGAGGCATTTTCCCTTCCTTTTGTATGAAGGTAACTAAAACACTAACTTGCCACAACCCTTTTTTCTCTGAAACGGTAAAATCATTAAAAAATGACACATCAATGAACATATTTTGGTGCAGACCCAAACTTGCACTGTCATGCTAGGAAAGCAGCAAGCACTTCCAATCATGGCTATGAAAACACATAAGCCCTTTATGTTTATAAACAATAATAGAACAGTCTGTGGGACTGTAAACCAYAAGAGCATTTAAATAGAATTTAGCACTATAAAAACTTGCAGGAAAAATAACTCAAAAAAACATGAGCTTCACCAAAATTGCAAATCTTTCTGTCAACCAACGTTCTTACCCTACACTTTTGCTTCACAATTTACAAAAGCACAAATGCAATATGAAGCAAAACATTCAGTCACYGGAAAACATTACTTTTAAGGTTTTATTCATCACCACATTTTCAAAAACACTCATTAGCCAGAGCCAAGTGGCAGCCATACTTTCCTCCTTGAAGGTGAATTGGCAGAAATACAAAATTACTTCTTGCACTTTTTCAACTTTGCAGAGGATAGGGCAGGTCAAACCTRTAAAGAGCTGGTCCTCTATCTGCAATTCCCATCTTCTCACCACCAAAGCAAGCACTGCTGTTGAGATGACAGTATTCCCAACGGGCCAGAGCCCAAACAGCTCTGCTGGCCCTCAAGCCTGCAGCCAGGGCAGCGTGAGAGTGAAGTGCCCAGAGGTGTCACTGGGGCCCACCTGGTGTGAGTGAAGACAGAAATTATCTGGGCAAACACCAAAACAGCTGGAAGCCACAGCCCTAAAAAGGAGCTCACCTTCCAACATACTGATTTTCCTTCTGTGAATGGAATGGGCAGGAACACCCCAATGTGAAGGCTAAAGACCTTCCTGTGGTCTGACTGAGATCACCCTGCTCGCCCCAAGCTCCTGAAACCACCAGCAAAGTACAAGAGTCACACATGCCCTATATTTTTCTTCCCCTCTCTCAAGCAGTACAAGTCTAGTACTGTTGTGACAAGTGCTTTCCAGCCCACAGCAAGAAGCCTTTCAGACTATAGGTAAAGCATTTCTCATACAGTAGAGCTGCCAAAAAAGTATTCGCAGAAACCAAGGACAAGCAGACAGTAGTGTTTCACTACAAATATCAATATCAAAGAGAGGCCAGGAAGAAGAAAATCTATATGAAACTCATGCATTTCATAGCAATTTTCACAAAACTTTTCTAGGTGATTTTTTACTCTTCCATTTCCTAAAATAATCTGTTCTTTCAATAGGAAATAAATGAAAATAGAGATGAGTAAACAGGTGACAAAGGGATATCACTCAGACAGCTGACAGCGAAAACAATTCCTTAGGCAAGGTTATCACTAACTTTTGTTTTACAGTAAGAAGAAATAGCAACATCAATAAGTATAACAAGAATACATTTCAGTATTGAAATAGAACTATGAAGGAAATGTGTTTTAAAATTGTTGCAAGCATCAATAAATCCTCAGACAAGCTGATAATGGAATAACCTTTAAAAACCACAAATAGAAAATGTACTCGTTCCACAAAAATAGTTCTCTAGATGTCTTTTAAAGCATTATGAACAATGAAATTTTAGAAGATACTGCACTTCTCAGCATATTTACTTGTAAACAATTATTTTATATTACGSTTAATTATGCTGATACATATTAGCAGATTACATGACTCATTGAGCAAACTGAAGTTTATACTGCCCAAACAAAAGGAGTCATTTCAAACACAAGAGCATCCTCTTCTGCAGAAACCTGTTCTATTATTTGGTTCATTATGACAAAATAATCGTAACAAAACATAAGAGAAGCCTCCTTTTTGCTCCAGTCCACAAGCACCAGTGAGTCAAACACAAAGGATTTCAGTCTTGTCAGCCTAATTCTTACTCCACTGTACAAGAATTTACAAATGTCAGATGCTCAGAGCCAGCAGAAAGGCTTTATGCGTGTTCTCTCCCAAGGAACTCAGACACATTCATCTGCTTCCAAAGGACAGACAGATGGCAAACATCTTGCAGACAAGAGTATTCTGTATTTCACATCCCATTAGCCATTTGATCAACTAGATGGAATCAGAACAAGATTTCTGCCTGTCCCACTGCTTTCAGATGGATGATGGAGCACCTGGGGAGCTGTGTGAGTGTTCTTTTTTAACAGCAACAGAGTTCATCCCTGGAGTCTACCGCAGACAGGTAAACACAGAACAGCTCTTAAAAATAAACCAGTTTTGGTGGAAGGGATAACTGGGCACCTGAGCTTTTGACTCACAGGAGGAGTAATTTTTCAGAATTTCACACACAGTCCTTGCTTGAATGGATAGATACAGTCAAAAGAAAGGYATTCCCTGACATGGAGTATGGTTACTTCTATGCTGGCATCACTGTTTCTCCTCTGGAAGAGCTGGTTGCTCTACAGCAATCTGGAGAACCTATTTATTTAATTATTGGCAGATRATTTTCAAACCCTCCCTTGTATTTTCTTTAAGGGGGAGGGAACGTATTTGAAACTTTCRAGTCTCAAAACAGCAGCAAAATTTTGTTAACCTTCTGAACTTTTTCCAGTTACGTTTACTGCATTCATTGCATTTTCACAATCACATTGTAAAAAGTGCTGCTGACAGAAAAGGCAGAGACCAAAAGACTCATTAGGTATTCTGAAGGTAAATCTCCAAACAAAGCACACCAATTTTAGAAACAGGTTTAAGTCCACTTAGAGTAAAAACTCATCATATTTAGCAGATCTGTTACAGAGGCACAAGAGTTTAACAAAAGCCATMATTTTTCTCCTCTACCAAAGTACACTTGGCCAATCCTGAAAAGTGCATCAGACATACCATTGTGAACATATGCTCAACARGTCCCAGAGGGCCACTTCATGTACTTCCCCCAATGTGCATTAACCTTAATTGAAGTTCAAAAGCTGATTACTGATGTCCCAAAGATGATTAAGATGAAGTGAAAACCCCAGATGTCGCTTAGACAAAAGCAACCAAGAAAACTCTGGGTAGGCACCAGGCAACAACCTGCAAGAGAAAAATGAGAAGAGATGTGCCTTCATCTCCCCACATATGTTATTGTATTTCCATTACTCCTATACACCACACAGGAGATATTTTTGTTGCTACGCTCCCTCTCAACAGGCTCATTTCAATTTATTATAAATGCAAAATGAAAAATGTAATCACCTTTTCCTCGAGGGATCTGAACTATGGCATTCCAAATGGTTTCCTCTGAAATCAAGCTTGGTTTTTTTCTTCTAATTTTTCTTGTAAAGCTTTTAGGCTTTTTGTTTTTATTGGGGTATGTTTTTTAAAGTAAAAGATCGATACAAAATTAGCAGAGATCATCCTCTTATGGAAATGAGGCGTGCAATGCATCATTACTTAAATCTAATTTATCTGCAGGATTTAAAGTCCATACTTTTATACTTTAATTTGGGGTCCCTTGTCTCACAACTGTCCCTCAAAGGAGACCAGAACCCTGTACAAGCCCTAAGCATACAGACTGCTATGCAGGTTATATATGCTGGCTTTCCTGTCTTGCACAGTCCAATTCCTACCAGCATTTAGCTCCAATGCTGAAGGTTACACGATGAATAAATCACTACCATAAAATTTTCTAACAATTTAATTTCTCATAATCAATTTATTAACATATTACATACTTCTGAAACAATGACACACAAAAGTGTCATTTACTTAACAAGGGTTTAAAAACTGTCATTCACTTCACAAAGACTTAAAATCCCTGATACTGAGCACAATCCCTTGCTATTAAAATCAATAGATTTCTCATTAATATTAATGCATTCAGATTCCTTGCTTTAATTAGTTAGCCTCAAGGACAGCATTAAGTTTTATTTATACAGATCAGATGGGCTTTATTAAGTGATTTCAACAGTTTTCAAAATTGAGAAAAATTGGCAATATCCACTTTATCACTTGTACTAAATGAATCTCAGAGGGAGTATCTTCAAAACAAGATTATATTTGTTTTTAAGCTTYATCATATTACATTCCCTTAGCTTATCTGAATACAGTCTGAAGAGTCCAACCATTTTGGTAAGGTTCTGGTCTGAAGTGAAAAGTACAGATATGAAAGTGACAAATTAATCACMTCATCTCTGTCTTTCAGATCCAGTGTATATTCAAATGGTTCATTATAGTGTCTATTCAGGAGAAACATTCAGGTTTTGCACACCATTACAGTCATTACTAATCTTATTTCAAGATTTTGGCAAGTGATCCATCCCAGAGTAATTTAGTGGAAAGTACTGAAATACAGACTAATACATAGGAGAGTTTCTACGCTAGCAAGTGCTCGCTGTATCTTCTATTACAGTTGGGACCAAGGAGAGCATGWAAGTTTTTAAAAACATGAGAGATCATCAGGTTTAGACTGAAAGGCTGATAACATCACACACAGAATGGTACTGGCTGCTGTGGACTGGGACAGTTCCACTCCCTGCTCCAATTAACACCCATGTAGCTGAAACATGCTGCAGGTCATGTTCACAACGTTTTCAGCTTCACAGTTTAAAACCCGCAGTGAGACAACTTCTACTTGGTAATGMAAGACTGCCTTGTCCCACACTCCACAATCACCCATCATATTAAACCACTACACACAGCAACTCCATCCCYRGGCAGGCACCAGTCTGGGCTGAACYTCCAGAAACAGAGGAGAGAAAGAAATAGAGAATCACTCTCCAAAGYATTAAGCAGGTAATTTAGGCAACTACTAACATCATATTCTGCGGCTGATTCCATCACTTAATGACTGGATGTAAAAGAAGAGGGATGTGAAAAGTAGGTACTAACAGCTGTCATGTTTGCAAAGAAAGAATTTTTTAAGCTACCCTCTTGAAACCTGGGGGGAGTTGGAGCACAAAAAGAAAAGGGAAAAAACCCCAAAGTAAAATCACAAAACACCAAACCTCAAAGTTTGGAAGTATAATGTTTAAAAAAATAGAACTGGACCCTTGCTAGAGTTTCATACTGAACAGCTTAAATGCCTGTGCCAGGCATTTCTTTTCCTTTTTTTTTTTTTTTTTTTTTTTTTTTTTTTTTTTTTTTTTTTTTGCCTACAGATCTGAGATATCTAGTCTGGTCTATAGCTCTGGGTACAGTGACTAGATTTGCAAACACTGAAGCAAAACTGTGATAGTTTCACAGCACCTCAGTCCTCTAAGAAACTTCAGCTTCACTACTAAGATTTCAAGAATTCAGTGTCTGAATTCACAGTGTATCAATCAAATGTGAGCCCTTTTGAGTGAGATTTTTCAAGTCTGTTTGTGCAGGTGAAGACTGCAGGCTAACTGAACTTAAACTCTGTTCATAAATCTTTAACATCTGTCCCTACTAGTTGGCACAAGGCACCTGAGCACCCAGAGGTGCCCGAGTTCCTTGGAAAGCACAACTCCTGGGGCTCACAGCTGTCCTCCCACATTGACAGCACAGTTCCTCCAGCCCTCACTGACTCCTTCATGATACCCCAGTAACACACAACCAGACAATCTCCTCCTACACAGTTATCAACACTCTTTAATGACAAACTAGACCACAAAGTGCACTCGTGCACTTGAGAAAACAGTTTTTTCAAAAGCCAAGCCTAGTAATCAGCTGWTGGAACAAAAGCAGGACCATCAACGTGCAACTGCAGCCTGTATCCCACAATTACACTCAACCATGTGCTCATCTCCTCTGCTCCTTGCCCCAACAACGTACACTGGCATTGCTGATTTTATGAATTGCAAGTAACTGTTCTGATTCCTTAAGTTTCTTCTAGGAAAATCACATGCAAATACTACTGGTAGTCACCAAAGAAAATTAAATTACTCCATGTTTTAGATTCATAAACAAACACAACTTCATGAACATTGTGTCTTTTCGAAAAGCCTCTAATGTTGCTGTACAATTCAAGACAGGACGCTGTGCATTTCTACTGGTATTTATGTACTTCACAGTTCATTTCAAAAGAAATGGCTAGGAGTACTGAAAAAAAACTAAGCTTGTGTAAAATTACCATCCTAAACAGCTTGTTACTACTGCAGTTGCAATTTTTTTTTTTTTAAATGAGCATAAAGCTAATAATTGAGAAATGCAGAAACATATGAGGATTGCCTTAACAGGGAATAGTCATTACAGGACAGTGTTATAAATATCCTGCTCAAACACATCCCCTCTTTAGCTATAGTTTTCCCCACTTGTCTAAAACCCATTCAGTTTTACCAGAAAATGTATGCAAGAAAACTCAAGCAAAGCTCATTCTTCTTTGGAAATTGCTTTACTACATAGGCACATAGATGTGCMCTCTCCAGTGTCTCCTGCAGGTGGACAAAAAGGACTGCTACTGAGTTCTTGTATCTTGGGCTCTTCTTTTAAAACAAAAAAGGAGGCAGCCAAAGAACAGCAGCATCAAGATCACCTGAGAAAAATCTGCTTTCTTGAAGAAAGAAACCTCGAGGTCAATACCCATGTAAACTGCAACACAAATTTCTATATATAAAGAAAAAACATGAAGAAGAAATATGGGGAGGAGAGGGAAGAGATGAAAAYAGAAGTGACTAATTAGCAGTTTCCTCACAAATTGAAAGCATAAAGCATTATTTAAGCTAGAAGAGAAAATGCCATGTGAAAATACATACCTTGAGAAACTGAAAAGAAACTGAAGAGGGAGCAATGTTGGAAGCAGGGAGGACTGGAGCCATGAGGTACTACGGTGTATTTGTGGACAGAACTTCCCCATCTCWCTGCCAAACATCTGCTCCTTTTTCTTCACTTTGTTTACGACTGTGACATCCTATGCTTTCCTTGACAGAAGTCGGTATTCCATCTTTCAGATGGTCCCAGCTGACCATCCARGCTGAAATTAATCTGTTTACTGTTGAGGGCAATTCATATCCCTTGCTGTTGCTCTATGAACAGGGGAGAGTTCACTCATGCAAGGTCCTGGACAAACAATACTCTCATTTTTCATCTAAGAAATCTAAAACCAAAAGGTTCTCCTCCAAATGCCTGGAATGAAAGGAGGAACAATTYATCACCATCCCTTTAAATCTGCTCAACTATCTGCTTTAGGAAACGAGCATTTACTATTTCACTTTCTTCACCTATTTGTGGCTATCCTGAAACTTTGGATGAATTGTGGTTTTATTGTTATTTTATGATATTAAGTATCACATAATATCCTGCCTGCCACTGAATTATTTAAAATATTACCAAGATAAAGGATCTTGCAGGCTGGTCTGAATACCTGATACAGTACAGGCTTGCCCTGTTACAAAGCTTGCTGGCAAAAGGATGGCAGCTTTGAAAGGTTTTTTCCCCACTTTTTTGGCTAAGGCAAAAGGGAGCAAACACATGGACAAACTCAGTAAAAGTTAGCTGGGTATCCTCTCTTAGGTTACTCCTCATGAGATACAGAGTTCTGCCCTGAATTCTTATCCACATATCACCTTCAACTCTATCTCACAACTCACATTAAATAGGAGGGGTTGGGGGTCTCTTTTGTACACAGCTGTATTCCAGCGCTATGTCCAAGGTTTCCAGCACTGAATATTCATTCACATGAAAGCAAACCTTTGCTCTGCTCAGGGTCATGAACAACCTCACTTGTGACATTTACATCTATTGATCTGCGTGTTTCATGAATACTCCCTTACAATATGTTGATCAAAATCATATATTGATATTTCATTGCATTAGAAGATCTGCACGTTTCATCTCCAAGTCAAAATGTGGGCGTTTTTACTCATACAAAAATCACCCTTTGCTACTTTTTTTTTATTTCTCTGTATTGTGATAGTTTCAAATTGGTACATTTTCAAGGCTCAAAAAGTCAGTAAGCAAATCCTATAGAATTTCCTTGGTGATAAATCAAAAGTTGCTGGCAGACACAGCCACCTCCCCTTGTCGAAAAAGTTAATTTTGAGACCTATCTTTATTCAACAGACTGCTG
Organism: Mixornis gularis; assembly: GCA_003546035.1. Classification (NCBI taxonomy): domain Eukaryota; kingdom Metazoa; phylum Chordata; class Aves; order Passeriformes; family Timaliidae; genus Mixornis; species Mixornis gularis. The sequence goes on from QVAJ01000104.1 coordinate 2,044,120, forward strand.
GCCAGAGATCTGTGCATCTTCATCAGCAAGAGTTAATAAGCTACATTTCTGCTATTGAAAAGACACCTACCCAACAGCACAAAGGATGACCGTGAGTGCAGTCCAAGGTGTATAACAAAACAGTCTGGTGATATTAGCAAATAAAAAGTCAGTCTTATCATGCTATCAATCAGGGATATTTTTACAAGCCATGAGATCCACTCTCCAAAGCAAAGAAATAAAAAATTATAGACTTGCCTTTAAATTTGTAACAAATTACTACTTTGACTCAAGGTTAAAATCCCATGTTTTATCTTGTACTTGTCAGTAAGCCATTATCTGAGCAATTAAGATGGCTTATCTGATTAACAGAAATACTCTAAACTGCAGTAAATCATTTCTCCAAGGTGAATAGCAATTGACTTACTAGAAAATCACCTGGCTTAGCTATCGGTTCTTAAATATCCATAGAGCTGCCATTATCACAGTATTTGACATCTTCTGTAATCACATAATAAAGACTTGCCACCTTCGTTTCATTTTATAGATAGGAGGGCAGAGATACAGAGCCTGATGTTCTGGAGAAGACATTTCTGCCACCATTTAGCATTCAAGGATAAAACCATGGAGGGACCATATTTACCAGCACGTATAAAAATGCAGAATCAGGTGCTGGGAAACCAACACCTGGAAACACACTCGGTGTTTTGAGTGAACACCCGCAAAGCAAAACAATCAAGACTTGCAGAAGAATATTCAGAGGCATGCTTTAATTTTTAATTCCTCAGCAGAGGGGAGGGATAAATGGAGTTTTAGGAGTGGCAGTTTTAGATGAACACTTGTTCAAGGATCTGTTGGAACGCTGTGTGAATGACAATTCAAACACTCAGTGCCCTAGCGAGGGAAAATCACAAAAGCCCTGAGCCATGCCATTTATTCAAAGGTGGCAGAGAGCTCTCCATAGATCTCTGGAACAGAACTGTCACCCTTTGGGCTGTCACCTCACCCCAGCTGCTGACACTGCTGCCAGAGCCACAGGAGCACTCTGGCACAAATGCTTTTTTGCATATTAATGTSCAGTCTGGCAGAGCAAACACATGATAATGGACATGCTAGAGTTACTGGCAGAGCAGTAAACCTGCAAAAAGCATTAAATTCACCCAGGAAAATAAAACCTTCCCAAAGAGCAAAGGATGCAGGCAGATTGAGGAGGAGGGCCTGTGACAAAATCCCTACTTGCCACCACAAAGCCATGAACCTCACAGCAGAAGCTAAAAATTTAATTTTAAATACAGTTAGTCTTCATGTTCCTGATTTTTTAATCTTTTTTTTTTTTCAAAATGCTTTTATCATAGGTGTGACAAACTCCAGAGAGAGTCCTAGTGTCACTGTTAACACAGCAAGCCTTTATTTTCTGCATCATTGAAACATGACCTATTTGGGTATTCAGGTCTGATATCTTTAATTTAGGGTTTTTTTGAACAGACCAAAACTTTAACGCTCCTGTTAAAGTAGATTTTGGGTTAAATTTAGAAATATTAAAAATACGTTTATTTAGAATTCTTCTTTGGTAGGGTTTTTCATCTTCATCTCAAACACCATAGTGACTTAAAAATGCAAAATATAGATTTTTTGAAGAGTATATACGTTTAGAGAAGCAATTAAGTAAATTTTTATTCATCGCTAAATCATTTATCAAGTTTTTGAGTTGTCAAAATAGAGACTTACTCTCAAAACACCCACACGTTAGCTCACACTGGTTTTCAAACATTTGTAAGGCTAGCTGGCCTTTGTATTTCCACTCCAGRAGCAGGTGAAGGTGTCCCAAATACCAAAAAAGTGAATAAAAATCAGAAATTGAGGTTCCAGGACTGTGGAAACATCAATCCTAATAAATCTGGGCCCTTGAACACGCCTTGAGGAGCTCCAGCCCTCCCACTCCTGCAGTACAACACTGTTAAAAGCTGAGCATGAAACAGCAACTTCCTACAAAAAGGAAGTAACCCAAAGGAGGGCAAGGGCACTTTACTGCTTCAATACATAATAGTAACCCTTTTTTAAATCTAGTTAGGATACTGCTGTCTGTGAAGGAATAAAACAGCCTCGAAACCTGGACTGACATAATAAACAAAGGTGTAAATTTTTCAGTTCTCAGAGTAAATGACATGCAGTGATTTATAAATATAAAACTAAACACATAAACAATGGGAGAATAAATAAAATACAAATTACAAGACAGTACCTTAAGTCTTAACAAGAATATTGTGTTTTCATACCAAATAGAGAAATGTAATTATTTCCCTGTCTCAAGAGGAGCAAATAAAAGACTGCAGTTCATCTTTTTCAACAGGAGGACAGGAAAAAGTACAACCCCTTCCATACTTGTTAGGAATGTTAACTGTGGAGAGAGAGATCTTAAAAAGAAAGAAATATATAAATGAAAATAACAAGTAGCAACAGATTGCATTTGGAAATTGAGAATGAATTTCTCAATTTCACATATCATTTAACCAGCGTCAGAAAAAAAAAAAAAAAAAAAAAAAGACCTGATAAATAATATCTGCAGTGCAAAGCCACAGAGCTCCTGACCACAGGTGGATTGGTTTGGACATGACTCAGAAATAGGAAAGGGATATGCAGTTAAAAAACAGATTGAGGGTTAGCTAGAGGGCAGCTGTGTAACTCCTGTGTCTACATCTCTACTACAAAGAGTAACAAACACAGAGCTGTCTCACAAACCTACTGGAGGTGGCCTTTGATTCATGTTAAGTTTACTTCTAGAGAAAAGTACAGCTCAATAAATGCAGGAAGTGCAAGCACCATGCATTTCTAATAAGCAAAGACTAAAACAAGTAGTTTTGAGGAGCAGTACCAACAGGAGAATGGAATTAACCCAAGTAAGCACTGAAAGAGAGAACAGGCACATGATGGGATTTCTTCCAAACACCCTTCCAACAGTATTTGTGGTTTGGGGGAAGGCAACTGGGAAGAAAGACAAATACAGGGACAAAATCCATCAGATTTTGTTTGTTTGCTTTTTAAATCACTGATAACCTGTCTTCAGGCTATTGACAACCTTTTTTGGCAACCTCTTCAGACACACTCATCTCCACCTGGAAATTGTCATGGCTGGGACATCTTTTCATGCCTTGTGTCCTGCATAACATCGACTGGGCTGTTCTGCTTGATTACAGCAAACTGTAAAGATGCAGCAGGGTATCCAAAAGCTTTATCAACTGCAGCACAGAGATTCCCTGCCTGCTGACACTTCTGAATGACAGAGGACATCTAGATATTGATGAAGCCCTTTCTTCCATGGGAAAGGCCTCTGTTCTTATGGTTATTTAAGTTCAAAGCAGCTAGAATTACATCTCAAATGTACCTTAAACTAAAGGGTCGTTATACTTTGACCTTATATATTATGCCAAAAGGCACCGCAATGCACACATTTATTTTAATAGTACACTAAAAAGCTGGAGATAAAAATGCTTTAAAATTATATAACAGCTCGACTTTAAGAGATGCTAAAGCCTAATGCTGAACTAAAAATAACAATAATGCAACCTAGATGCAGGTTAAAAAAAAAAGATAATTGCCCATAAAGAAGAAATTAATTAGAGATGTGGCAGAATCTTCACCCCCCGCAAACTTTTAAAAGTTTAATGGTGCTGTGAAAATGAATGACTCTCCCAAATGGCAGGATGCCTGTAGGAAAGGTGACTGCAAGAAGCTCAAGGTAAAGCACTGAAGCAGGCCTGGAAGATATTTTACATTCTGAATCATTTGGCTGCAGCCTTGCCTGGCTCCTTGCCCACACCACAAGCAATAAAGGAACCAAGACAAAGCAGTGCTAAAACCAGTCTGGCGGCTGGGGAGGCAGAGATCCAGCAGCAGACAGGCAGCAGGGATGGGGGCAGCTCAGCACACACAGCACAGCAGAGAAACAGAGCTTTACACAAGCAGGTCATGGTTAACAGTATGGAGCACACAGATTTTTATGGGTGCACTGAAGTTCCTGACAGAATAAACAGAATCCACTTTTGAATCAAAAAATATCAAGCACAGACAACAAAAACCAGAAAACTAAAATTGAGACATGCAAACACCTTGCAGTCAAGACTGGATTAAGACTGTGGTTTTTGTAGGCTTAATAATTTATAGGTAAGATTTTTCAGAATCCAGACTATGTAAATAACAACTCTGCCCACCTACTTGAACACCATCTTCACGTATGTTGCTCAAACTCAGAACACCATTCACAATCCCTACACAAATGTTCTTAAGTGCTTTAAGGGAAAAGTATCTTTTGAATGTACACACTTGCTAGTTATACACACTTATTATCGCTTATTAAAACATACTACTTCATGTTTTTCCACAGTTGGAAGAGACCCACAGGGATCATTTAGTCCAACTTCTGGCTCTGCATGGAACAGCCCCAAGAATTTCACCATGTGTCTGAGATAATTGTCTAAAAACGCTTCTTGAACTCAGGCTTGGTGCTGTGGCCACTTCTCTGGTAAGCCTGTTCCAGTGCCCAACCACCCTCTGGGGGAAAACCATATCCAACCATGACCCATCATTTTAGTTATCACCCTAGGAGGGAAAAGTATTTGTACAGTTTTGACTCTATCACGGTAAAGTACAGCTACTTAAAAAGCCCCAACAATCTAGATGGTAGTTTCTTTTTCTTTAAAAACTTAGCTAATGCACTTAAATTACTCACCACCTCACAGGCTGAAAACCTGCCATTCAAACACTGCAGATGTGATGTTACTCTATCATTAGTCATGTAATACTTTCACATTTGATTTAACACACTCTTGGAGCAGTTGTGCTCCTCGCTGCCTTCTGTCCAAACATTTACTCCTACTCCTATTGCCCTTCTGCAGTGGCACAAACAGTTCCTGTAAGGAAACTGTGTAGGAAAAAAAAAGGCAAAAAGCCCTACAAAAAATGGGGTTGAAGTTTTCTCCAATCACATGCTACAAAARGTAAGGTCTGCCACTAACCACTGAAAAGCAGAAGAGCAGCAGGACTGTCTCTGTCACCTTCCACCCTGCCGTGTGCTGGGGTRCTGAACTGGAAATCCCAGCCCCTGTGTACATCAGAAATCTTTCAGTAAATAACCTCTTAGGTGTGGTGACAGTCACACTTCAGTCCACAGGCAGGTTGTGCCAAAATAGTCAGAAAAGACACAAATTCAACTCATTCATGCTCAGTTTGCTGCCTCTAGAGGCATTGTGAAACATCAGCTCTGCTTGACAAAGCCATTTAGATGCTACAGCAGAGACAAATTCCCTGTATCTTAAAAATTGTTTAAAGTAACTGAAGGCAGCTCTGCACTGAACTTATACAAAATGTAGAACACCAGTATGTGCAAAAGTCAGAGTTCATTAGCTTGGTCTAACCACACAAAGACATTTTTATTATGCCCATTATTATTTGAATAGGCCATTAAAACAAATCCAAATACAGAGTCTGGGCAAACAAATATTATGGCAACTCTGATGAAACAAAGCTTTCCCAATGAAACGTTAAATGGCAGTTTTGCTCTAAGTGGAACTGCTTTCTTAATCTTCCTTGAGATTTTAACTTGGCTTGCCTGTTGAAAAAGGAACACAAGGGGCATTACGTGTCCCACTGGCCTCTCCTGCAGGTCTCTAAAGAGTGCTTAACACAAACAGTAATTTATGGTATTACACTCTTGGACTACAAGTACCTCAAATTCCACTTCAGGGTATTAGGCCAACTGCTGTTTAAATTATGTGTAAACTAGCTGAATCATGACCCTCCACTGGCAAAGTCTGCCTTTATAGATCATGTCCTTAGGGAGTTGAATGCTGTAATGACAACTTACCACTGAGCTAATCAAGGATCAGAAAACAAAGTTACAATTAACTAAAGCAGAGGCACTGAAAAAAACAAATCAATAGTGGTACCCAGCTGAACCAGGYCATGCATGCCAGAACCTCCTACTATTTACTGCTGCAGTACATGACTCCTACAGTAAAAATAAACTARCCCTCTGCAAAACCACATTGAAATTGCACTGAAAGATGTCTTTTTATTCCACTACAGTGAAGTCAGAATGTGTTGGCGATTTTGGAGTTTTTAGATCCCATCACTGGTCAACACCTGATTTTGAAAATGTCAGTGATTAACCCTAGCCCTAAAGGTTTGTATAGTGTTGGTCTRTGCATTTTTATGTAATTTCTGCTGTAACTTTACAATGATACATGCTTCATTCGCTCAATAAATATGGACACCAGAAGTACCTACGCCGTCAAAAGCCCAAGGACTCAATTTTTTAAAAATAAAGCCTTTATTCATAACACCAGTTTTGTGTTTAAAATCCAGAATTCCGCACACTACATAAGCCTGCTGCAAATCAGCAAAAGAATTTGTATCTAAGAATCTTATACCAATCTGTTTCAAATGAGTCTAATATTTACAAAATGATTCTGTGCTTTGGCCTGGTAATGTGTCTCATCAACAAAGGTTTCTGCAAATGGGTCTGGCTTTRCCCCTCACTTCCATCAGGAAGTCCTGAGTGCAGAGCTAGAAGGCAAATCCAGAACATCCATGGGAGAGATTCTGAGTTGCTGTTGTCAGAAAGAATGAACAACCAAGTCATAAAGATACACACTGACTTCCTGAAAATCAGCAGCAACTGAAGTCATCCTGCAAGATAATGCCATAGCAATAATCCAAAAATCCAAGGAACTTTCACTTGAAATGCAGTATTTGCACACCCCCTAGAGCATGGTGCACCAAGGAGGTCAGGAAGGAACTGCACCTGAGTGACCTGTTTGGAGGAGCATGGAAGGTTCAGTGGATTTGGGGGGATTTATAACCAAATTAATCACTTGCTCTAGAGTACATTGCAGCAACTGAAATAAGCCAGCCAAGAGAAAGTTTTTGTTAACCACYAGATTGCTAAACAAATGCTTTTGCTTATCCCTGCTGAAGATCAATAAAAGYTTGACACATTGTTTTAGCTCACCTTCCTTTCAAAAAGCTAAACTAATGTTCAGTTTTCCAGAGGCTCCTAATTCCCTAACCAGGCTTAGATATCATTTAAAGCATTTAGTGTTTTTCACAAGTACATTGCAATCACTTTTATAATTAAACTCTTATACACCATAGCGCTGTAGAACCCCAAATTTTGCCAGGTTTTTTTTTCCCAGTAAATCAATGGAAACTCACAGCTGCTGCCTTTCCTTTATCTAGGCAAGCCTTTCTCTCTAGACTACAGAGAAGTGAAGCAAGGAGACTGCAGCTCCAGTGAGCTGTAGCAGCATCTGCAGCCTAAGCCCTGAGTTATCAGCTGTGGACAAGGGAGGGATGTAAAAAAAGTGGGGAAAAAAGCAAAAGCCAGTTTGTAAGTGGCATGCCTGCAAGCATTATTCTCTCATTCAGCAGTAGGCTTACTGAAACACAGATGCTTAGACTGGGAGAGCTTTGGGTCAACAACTCAGTTCTGTACACTCAGTGAGCCTTGTGTCAGGGGTGCTGTTTAATAGCAAAACAAACATGAGCATCTCTCTAACCCTCAAACTATAAAAACATTTTGTTTTCTTACAGGCACTTTATATGGAAAAGAAAATCAAACTTCCAACCTGAGTCATTCGATCCAGTCTTAAAAACCTTCCTCTACTCAACCACAAAAAATATTTGCTTAATCCTTTTCTGCAAAACAATGCACAGCAACAATTTCACCAGCTTACCCTTCTGCATTCCAATTTCTTGCCAAGGTACAGAGCAGACACTAATTCTCAYGTGGAATAAGATCACTCATTTGCCAACATTTCTGAACCTTTGTTACTGCTGCWTTATAGTTTCTGATGTAGCAGAATAAAAAGAAGCAATGACAGATAAAAGCTCTGAACTAGAGTATTATCAAAGCACAGTAATTGTTTTCTCATTTTAACAAATGTAATGCCAACAGCTCAGTGGAAATATATTTCATGTAATCTAATACATTCTGCTAGAAAGGTGTAAATCAAACTAAAATGCTGTGAGCAATASATCTGTGTTTTCAAATAGGAATTCTGATACATATATTTCACCATAATTTCCTCATCCACACCTGCCCTACACCAACAAAATAACCACTTAACACATGGAGCAGTAGCTTGACCACTTTTAAAATTAATTCCACTAAATATGAAGTGCACAAGACATGCAGAATTAGACAAAAACTCCTGGCCCTTTAAAGAAAAACTGATTGGCAGTCTCATAATTATTAAAAGGGAAAAACAAAAAAGGGAACACTGCACTCCCACAGCTTATAGGAAATGTGTCTGTAGAAATGGTACCACATTTTGTTTCGGCATAAGGAAGTTCAATCCCCTCTAGTGCAGAACTGAGGACTTGAAAATATGCTCYTTACTGAATGTTTGAATAAGCCCTCCTAGTTTGAATCTTGATATTTTTGTTGATTCACTCTGAGCTATTTASTTATACTATTTCCTTCAATCCTCTTGGATCTCTTAACTTTTAAGTATCRAGACATCAAGACCTAGAATTTTACCTAATCAGCAAGGGAATATAGTTTCCCTGATCCATGAAATAAATAAATTACTGCATCCTCCATATACTCCTTTCTTTGATTTATCTTTTGCTACTTTGATGTAAAAACTATGTTTGTGAGGAATATGAATTCATCCTATTTAGTTTCCTTCATTTCTTGTTTTGCTACCTCATTCCTCCTCCCCTGACATGGCTGGTTTTTTTCCCCTTTCACTTTAAGGAAAACACCAGAAACTGATACTATGCAATCCTTCCTCACCTTGTACCATTTTCTCTTTTAATTGCCACAGGGTTGGYTTTTTTATTAGTTCTCAACTGAGTTTTACCAAAATCAATTCAATTAATTATGTTTTCCCTTTTTCCTATATCATTAGTCAAGCTGACAAGTAAAGCCAGGCRACGTCAATGCCTCTAGCACATTACTTAATAATTTCCTTGAATATGATATACTTTTTTTTCTTTTTCTTTGCAGTCAGTTGTTACCAAGAAGACAAAGTTCTTGTATTAGAGGATTTCAAAATCCTTTTTTACTCACAAATTGGAGAAGCACAAATACCCAAGACTTTTCAGCTACAGCACAGAGCCCACCAAAAATAATTACAACCTGATTCCTACTCCAGTACAATAACTGAACAGGTGATAAAATTTGCAAGTACCCAATTCCTTATCAAACATATAATTCTTACCATTAGATCAGCTTTTCACCTTCATACAAAAACAAGAAGAAACAGCAACAAAAAAATTACTAACTTGATATTACATCAGAGTCTGAACTATCATTTTATTTTATTTTTGTCATCTTCAAGACTATCATCACATGGGTACTTGATATCTATGAAAGAGAAATTCTGGTTTTCATTGTGGTCTCAATTCAGTAAGAAAATAAAAATCACGGTAAACTTTAACCTCTGAAGCCCCATGATCGAGTATTACTCAAATCTAGACCTACATTCTTACCTAAAGTTTATTTGCGGCAAAGGCACTTTTTGTTGATTCCAGAAGCAGAAGAGCATTGGAGGCAAAAAAGCTTCAGGACATCGCACCAGGTGCTTAATTATTCTGTTTATGCTACCAGGGACAAAAAGTCAGAGCTACCAAACACAATTTACTATCTTTGAATCCYAATATCCCAAATAATTTCACCTAGCAAGTTGCTGATAGTCTCAGTTATCTAGGCACTTGCCTCACCAACCCAGTGGTCAAGACCTCAAAACAATAACAATGATGTAGTTTGCTATTAGAACAGAAACYGAGTGCTGAACCATCAGAAAGTTTCCCTAACAGGCTGTACACTGCCCCACAATGTTGTAATTTCGCTGCCTTGTTATTCTGCCAAACAAAACATGTGCCAGTTTCAGTAATTATCCAATGCATCACCCTCACCTATTTCACTTGCTTCTATCACGCCTTCACTGGGATACCAAGATAATAAATGCTGAAGGTCATTTGTCTAAGAGAATGTGTCCTGGAGCTACAAGATACTTTTTCCCTTGATCTGATGTGAAATATATCCTGTACCATTTCATCATCATGACAGTATTGAACTCAGCACACAAATGCTGCACTCTCACTCTGATACTCTACCACTCAAATTTTTCTACTACAGAAAGTGCAAAAGGCAGAGGAGTGGCAATTTCAGCTTTTTCACTAATGTATTTTTGTTTCTAARCTATATCTGTGCTCTTTAAGAGTTTTATATTCCAGGCAGAAGATRAAACCATTAACTATTTCACACATAATGACTTTGTGACTCTACTTGAGACTGTACAGCTGAGCACCTCCTGCTCCCCTGAAGACAGCAGCAGCTCCAAATTCTCAGCCTCCTCCTCTGCAAATCTGGGTTTTAAAGACAGCATCCACTCCAACATTTTCTTGTCAACTGCACAGGATCTGACCCAGAAGACAAGTCTGAAACACATATTTAAGTGTCATTCACACCTCACTCAYGAAATTCAAACGCTGTTTAATTAAAAAAAAAAGTGTAAACACTTTTAGTTGGCTCTCCCAGGGTTGTTTTTTTTTTTGGTGGTTCTTTGTTTTTTTGGGTTTTTTGTGTGTGTGTGTTTTGGTTTTTTTGGGGGGTTTTTTTGTGTTTTTTTTTGTTTTGCTTGTGGTTTTTTTTTTGCAACTATATGGTAACAGCATTCCAACTGTGCTTTTAATATTAAAGCAGAACAAGAGAAAAGGTCATAGGACACTCTGGAAGGCAACACTCATTAATGCAGCGTTCAAGGTTAGATCAAAAGGAGCAGTGGAACTGGGATTACACTGACTCAAATRGCTCTACTCCTTTTTGCTTATTTGCTGTTCACCCCATAGTGCCTGAAGCTGTTGACACAGCTGCCTGCCAGCAAAATTTATTTAGAAACTCTTTCATATTGTACTGTTCACAGTCACTGTAACCAATATTTCAGGAATTACATTTATAGAGCAGGTGTCAGCAAAAGGACTTGGATGTGCAGCAGAAAGTTACAGCAATTGACTGTTTGTATTCAAGGCACAGACATTGCAGAAACCACATACAGAGAGGTTCTTCAACTGAATTATCAGAGAAGGACATGGAAGTACCTTGGCTGTGTTTGTTCTCATACAGTTGCCAAAAATCTGTCTTTATCAAAACCAGTATTTTTTTCACTTGTACATATCCAAAGCAATCCTGCACAGGTTCAGTAATACCCACATCATAAAATGACACTTAAGAAACTCAGCTTTCAGAATACATTCCAAACTGTACAAGTCCCAGGATGTAGTATAACTTCTTCCTTAATACTCCATTTTTCCTCTTCCTTAAAGAGAGGGAGGATGCTTCTTTACAGCTTTGTAGAAGCTATACCAGTTTTAAAAGACAAGCAGCATTTACTGAAGGCTGTAAAATCTGTGAGATACGGTATGCTTAACATCATCTCAGAACAAAATATTCCAAACCATTTCAACTTGTCTTTTTGAAAACTCTGGATAAATAACCACACCTGTCCTAGTTGACTTCTATAGCACATCTGGGGCAAATACACTTACCTTGATTATGCCATTTAAAAAAAATAATTTCAAACCCTAAACCCACAGGAAAGTTTCCACAGTTTGCCACAGCTAAGCARGCAATCTTTCCTAAACTCCCCTTTCCAAATTTGTTTACCCCATCCCTGTCTATCTTCTTCAGTTCATAGATGAACTCCCTATTGAAATCTTACAGAATTTTAATGTGATTAATAATCTCCATTTTGTTCTGCAAAGTATTTAACCTTCCTCTCTTGCAAGGTCATAAAAATAATTGTTATAAATACTCTGGTTCAACAGACCTAAGAGACCCTGCTTTTCTACAGGGAGAATAAAAGTCTTGTACGTCTCAGGAACGTGGTATCTGTGTATTTCACATTACAACTGGATTTACTTACATACCCAGAGAGTAATGCAGAAAACACACACACAAAAAAAATTGGATCTGTAGTATAATGCAAAATAATCCTGAAAAATTAATAAAGCTAATATGTAAAGGCCTAAAGTGAATTCTACAGTGAGTGATAGAAGAGAGAAAACAGAGTTGTACTCAGAGGAATTAAACCACTCTGCAGTATAAATGTTAGAGTAGCTCCATAAAATGAGCTATAGCAGACTATGGAAGGAATCAGCCAGAACATGAGTTAGGTATCAGAAACTGTATCCCAGTCAGAAAGAAATCTCATKACAAGTCTGAGGGTTGTCTAAACAACGTGTTGCCCACACAGGCTTTAAATACTGGATGCAACATGGTGGTAAGAGCTTTCAATGAAATAAAARGGAGWAGACCAACTAATWWAAAAMAWMAAAATCCACTAAGCCAAACTATTTKCWTAAGGTTAATTCAGKGAGCAAGAAGTTAGARTGCTTCTCAAGAGAAACCAGCTATGACTTTTTACACTTCAAAGCCACACTGTCCTCTATAGAAAGAAAAGACAATAAAGCCCCCAAATTAGACAGTAATTTCTCACACTTTAGGTAATAAAGTATTTGCAGACTAAAGACTTGGTCACTCTTACACAGGGAAGAAACAGCCAAGTAGAATATTGCTTAATTCCTCTGCATGAGAGGCATTTCTGCCAGGGATATTCTGAAGGTCTCCAGGACCAGAGAAGCAAGCAATACACACAGACCTATCCCAGGATGCTCCCAGTCCATTTCACTCCTACAGTTACACACATTTTGGTCTGTCTCTCCAGGTATTCAGGCAGYGCATCAGCACTGCCAGGTCAGCAGCTGCAGGACTCCAGAGATAACTCCTTTGTACTCCCCAACTGACACTGGGAAGGAGCACAGGGCACTTTAGTCAGCTTGCAAAAGTCACTGGCTGATGTGAATGACTCTGCTCAGCACAGACAGGCCAGCTCTGTGTGATTCACTGTGGAGCCTCCACTGCTGTGACCAGGGTTGAATTAACTGCCACAATGAACAATGCATTCAGTGAACCCACCCTATTTTCAGACAATATATTTCATATTTTGTTTTTCTTGGTAACATTATTACATTTTTCTCTCCTCTTTCTATTCTTATTCTCATTCAAAACCAACAATGTAGACCAATTACATGCTGTAAGAGTGCTGGACAACAGAATTTTTCATAAAAACGTGAGAGAACAACAAAGTGTAAAATGCGGATTTGAGAGTCAAGAAAGTGCTACACTTTTTATTTGGCCATTACATGTCATCTGTGCCTGAGGCACAAAGAATGGAGAGGGYAGGAGCCTATCAAGCTTAATAAGCAAAACACTCCTGGAAATGTTGGAAAGAGACTCAAAGGAGTTTTCAGCTATTGGTAGTTGGTATTTAATTCAGACGGCAAATTAAATAGGGAAACTGACAGAAACTGGATTATGTTCAGCTGCATGACATGTAAGTACTATGTACAAATAGAAATCTTTCATTACTATACTTCATTTACTACTCTCCTCAAAAAAGGTTTACAAGGAATTGAATCAAACCAGCTATCAAACAAGAACTCCACAGAGTTCTGCCAGGACAACCAACACACAGCTCCTGGCCTTACAATGGACAACAAGCCTAGAGCTCATTAGCTAAGAAATGATCACACAAGTGCTCCCTGCACAGCCAGTCTTTGCACACATACAGAGCCCTTATTCTCATGTAAAACAACCTGCAGATGTATATCTGAGACAGTTGTTTACAAACAAAGGCAAAAGCTTGTCTCARTGCATTTTAATAGGTATTACAAAAGATGCCACAAAACCAAGAAAAATTCCCCRACCAGCTAATATTTATATTCTGCTAGAAAACAACAGGATGAGAAATCTTAAAATGTCTATGGTATCTGTAAAAAAACCACAAACAAAACAAAATCTTGGACTGTTGGAACAATAACCCATGAGGAGGTATTAATAAAGCTTTTTTGATCTATGCCCACCCACATGCCAGCTCCAAAACATCGATGAGATAAAATAATTTCTAGCAGATCATGACAGCCTTGTGAGATTGAAAGAACAGTGATGAATCTGCACACTACATCACTCTAAAAATGCATAAGGCAATGAATTGCTTTCCCTTATGTCTTTAGGAATGGTGTATGTGCAYGTGCAAACACACATTTGTGTGTGTATATATGCAGAGTGCACCAATGCACAATTTCTGTGTTGTGTACTTCAGTCTGGATCTTAGCAGTGCTGTCTCCAGGAGAGCCACAAAAGCAGGCAAGCCATCTTTCCTTTAGCTGGTCTCTTCCCTGACATCAAGTTGGAGAAGAACTGAGASAGGGGGAACAATGCAAGGCTCAGAAGCAGTTGTTATGCAGTCAAGAAACACAAACTTCTTGATTTAGAAGCTGGGATTCAGAACTCCTTCCTCTCTATACAATTTATAATATAATTATAGTATTGCTTGCAGCTCCAAATGACTCATGCAGGATCACTTTGGAAAAATACCTCTGTCTCCCAGAGCAGCTTTTCCCTGTAAAAATGTTGTGCAGTGTGCTGAATTTATTCCCACAAGGCACCTCCTCGTTGTAAAAAAAAGGTTTATGTTGTGACCCTGGGCACTGCAGGATTTACCATTTGGCAAGGATGGTTTCCTCATACAGCTGCTGTAGCCTGGCAAGCTCCTAGCACTGCTTGCATTCCCCTGGACTACTCCTCATGCACATGGACTGCAGAATTCCTGCAGGCAGCTGAATGTGCCACACTCACCGTGCAAACAGCAGTCCCTGCAGCTGGAAACACCAGTGGTGCCATGAGGACACTGCAAATCCATCCCTCTGACCAGGAAATCTGGTGCAGCGATAGCAAAGTCACATAAGTGTAAAACTAGGAATGAAACATTTAAGAGGAGTTGTTACATATTTAATGGGAAGTTTCAGGAAACACCACTAACACATTTCATCTGGAAATGAAAATCACAAAAAAGCCCCAAACAACCCTCTAGTTGATAACCCTCCACTGATTTCAGTGTGTACTCCAGACATTATTTGTTATGTCAGTAAGTAAAGAAGACAGTGATATAAACATTGTCTGAAGACACATGAAGAGCTGGAAATGGAGCTAGTGGAGACAGGGAAGGTGAAGAGGAGACACAAACAATGCAGGAAGTGTGTGGGGAGGGAATCTCAAGTACATGACTTTACTAAATTGATTCCCTCCTACCCACAAAGCATTGGGAAATATTCTTTTAGATTTCAAAAAGGACAATTTTGTGCTTAGTAGCTTAAGTAAACAAAGCTGAGAGTTAAGTGAGGAATGTTCTGAAAATTACCAGGTTACTAAACTGACATGCAAATAGAAATACAAGGCTGTAGTTAGACTCAATTACTGAACTCTCACACTAATTATTCACTCTTCCATGGTTTTCAGGCTATACTGAAGCCCAAGCCACTGTACATAAATTAAGACTGTTTTGAAATAGCCAACACAAGCCTCATCATCTATCTTAACCTCTTTTTCATTGGACTTCAAAACACCTGCACATTGGAGGCAATCCTATGTCCAACCTCACAGCCCTCCTCAGGTCTAAAAACATATTTCAAGGCATCACACAGACTAAGCCTGAACATTTCAGGAAGCAAAAACTTTGTTCTATGACTTACAACAGTTCCATTATTTAAAAACCTTTGAAAAGCTAGGGAAGGGATTGACCCCTGCTCCTCACTCCCAGAGGAACAGCTACATGACCATATTTAAGCAACTGGACGCACTAATTTTTCAGTGCAGGTTCTCTAAATGTAGTAGTCCCATGAAACCAAAACTGGAATTCAAGCCTCTCTTTGTAAGCCTGCCACCTGCTTGCCTTGAGTTGATTTAAGGAAGCACAGCCATTTTTTCCTCCTGTTTAGATGACAACTTTGATTTAAATGTTCTGACAGGTTACTCATTCAGACCCGGTTTTAAAGAAAAGCATTATTTTTATCTGGTGATAAAAGTTTGATTATGTTTGTGATTTATAAGAAATTATTTTAAAAAGGCCAGGTTGCAGATGACAGTCTGCCTACATCCTACAGCCCACAGCTGCACAAAACAGAGTAACTTCAGCATCACAGCCTTTGAAAAATTATTAATGATGATTTCATTTTTCCACAAATGGGTATGGAAAAAACCAGAACCATTATGCCAGGAAAATAAATTTGTCAACAAACATATTGTARCCTAAGTCATTTTCTAAATGGACATGTTACTTCCCTGTAATAAAATACACTTGCTCTATACCCAGACAGAAAGCAGTAAGCAAATACATTTAACATCAAAATATAAATTTGTTTAACTTCAGTCCTGGGTTAAGTTAGGAAAAGAACCCAAACAATTTGAAGTTTTCCAATCAGTAAATAAAAGATTAAGATCTCTAAATACATAACTCAACGTCAGCAAACTGATTTCTCTTATCACAGAATTGATACACAGTTGCATTTGGAGCAGCTGATAGTGCCATCACGTCATATGAGAAAATGCACTCAGTACAGAAATCATTCCAAGGATAAAATTTATCTTTTATGATGCATTAGATGCTACTACTTTAATTGGTGCTGCTATCAAAACTCATGAATAAAAGTGATGTCAATACCYAGTTATGATTATTGACCAAAAATGCCTTATTAAAACCAGAGAATTTTGCACATTGACACTCAACCAACTGCAAAGGATTGGCAGGGTTCAGAGATGAGCCCCTGCCATCTGCACATGAATRTGTATCAAGGGTTCATTTGATTAGCAACAAACAACTTACAGTCATTACAACAACCATAAGAGCACCCTTAAAGAAGGACTAAGGCAGTTATTTCAGCATACAGGGCTCCTKTATGAGGTACACTGACACCTTCAGAATATGCACAGACACTCCAGCAGCACATCACTTCTAATCAAGCCTTCAAACAAATAAAAATCAAATCAGGATGGACAGGCTGAGACAAGCAGTTGACAACATGAAAGACTAACAATAGTGCATCTGTCTGAAGGTAAAAAATTCATCCAAAGTTGTAATTTGATCTACGATCTTTTCTGAAAATCTGAATTTACATGATTCAAACTGGAGAATGATTATCTCTCTGTGTAATTTGAGATCATGTAGTGAACACTGCTGCCACGTACTCCTCATGGAAAGCCTTCACCTGAGCTTTCAGACTGCCTCACATTAAGTTCTTCCCATGGCCAAAAGTCTCTGCTGGGCTATAATACTGCATCTCTTTAGATTTTTCTGAAACTTTAGGTGTATAGCTATTTCACTACACTTGAAAACACTGTTGGTTATATTATTTTTGCCATCCTGTAAGGGTCTAAAGCACACCTTTGCACAGCTCTTCAGTCAGAGCCTAAATTTCCCTAATACTTTGGAGTACCTCAGTTGAGATTGGAATCACATAGGACCTCTCTCCCACAATTCTGAACTGCACAGAGGACAGCATCTAATTTCTCAACCTCTTTAATATTATTCCATGTTATGGCCATGTAATAACACAAAATTGATAGGTAAAGGAAAGATAGAGACARGAATAGAGATGGAAAACAATATTCTAAAAGTAACTATGTGGAATCACAAAGAAACAAAACTCAAGCAAACAGGGACAAAAAGCATCACGTATCTAGTAAATAATAAATCACTCTGGGAAAACAATGGTATTTTTCTCTACAATGACCATGGCTTTTGAAGACTCYCAGTTGCTCCTCTCTTGGCTCCACTTCATGCGTAGGACACAATATTATTTACCCTTGGCTCTATATCCAATGCCCTTAGCTGGGTTCTCCATGCCTGTAATTAAGAGCAGGACATGAACCACAGTTGCCCTTGCAGATGGAAGCAATGCAAGGAATGAGGGTCATGGGCTTCACTTAAAATCTCAGGGTTTTGCCAACATCACAAAAAAAAAAATCACATAAAAAACTTGATCTCCATCTCAAGGAAGATTGCCTTGGTCCAGGGAATGGCTGAGTAAGACTTCAGAACCACCATCCAGCTTCATCCTGGCTAATCCATCCTGGTTTTCAAGGATAATCCGGGAAAGAAAAGAACAAAAGTGCAAAACTACAAGTTTCACAGCACAATGCATGGAACACTGAGAGCTGCAACATTTCTGGCATCCATGGCAAACTTCCCAAATTGCCCTGTCCATAGAGACTGTCTGTTTTAAGAAAGACCCTAATTGCCACTATACATAGGTGGTAAATAAGTTACCTGACAAACAATGCAAACAACTACTCTTTCAACTAAAAACATTCCAGCATTCACTTGTATGAGGTAGTATGGTAGAGAAGATTATATACAGAAAWTGAAATTTCTATCTTCAGATATGTTGTTAATGTCAGTAAGTATTGAGGAAGAGGTAAGGAAGGCAATACAAAAAAACAGGACTGCCAAACTGCAAATCTACAATTAAGGATCAATCATTAAAATACACTATATGGAGATAATGTGTGCTTCACTGCATATTTTAAACTAAAATAGAAGTATTTCATAGATACTAACAGAATGGAAACACCCCACAAAAGATAAAACAATTATCTTTTTAGAAGTATTTTGGATGGGTTTCTCAACCATATCATCAGATAGAGATTTTTAACAAGTATAATATATTTAAGGTGGGTGAGTTCAATTTTCATCTGAATTTTTAAAACCTCTCGGATTTTTATTTGCCAAATACATTCCACCACAAGAGCTGTATTCAGTGACCTAAAAGCCAGATATTCTCCAACTTTGTTTTGCAAATCACATTACATAAAGCAAAGATAAGCCTAAGTCATAGTGAAAAAATATATGAGATGGATAAAACACTTTTAGATAAGAGGCTCAAAAATTATCCCTGAACCAAAGCTATTAATAGGATTAAGTTTAAACATCTCCCATAAACAAAAGTTTCAAGCAAAGTCAAGTCTAGATGGTACACACAGGAAGCTCTGTATAACATTCTTTGTGAAGGAAGAGGCATCCTGTAGTATTTATGGGAGGCTGTTTTCAGATTCCAYATAGATTACATAAAAACTCTTCTTTCCTTCTCCTTAACTGCACTGCAGTGATGACCTCTAAGAAAGCAGCACAGTTCTCCTGCTGCCACAGCTGCATTTTGCACAGACATTCTCTAGTTTTGAGTAAACCCACTTGCACCAAAGTGAGCCATCCCCAGCCAGGCACAGGCAGTACATTTTATCTTACTCTAGTTCCAAATGAATACCTCATGTATCCCACTGAAACACACAGTATTTGGCTTTGCCACAATTTAGATGCAGTGACTCCTGCAATGGCTGAGTGGACCAAGGTCATTCATCATTGTAAATGCACTCAGTCTCACCTGTCCTAGAAGCAGCAAGATGCACACAAAGTTAATTAGGAGAGAAAATAAAGTATGCATTGAGCACCTTCCTTCCACACTAAAGCTTGTTTTGATCTTTTAAAATAGATGAAAATTATCTTCACAGAAATTAAGAGTTCTTACTGTTTATATTCCTCAGTAAATTTGCCTCCCTGAAATATCATCCTGATTCTAGAGCTCCTTTTGCAGGCAGTAACTGATCTCCTACTCAAAACCATTTWAAATCACCTTTAACTTTTCCCTCCTTTGTTTTCTTGGTTAAAACCTCTGTCTGTTGAGATAGCAGCAATCAACTTGTACTGAATGATGATGGGAGATCAATACACACAACAATCCACAATTTCTGGAGGGGACTTTGCATTGCATGCTCTGCACCTGGACTGCCAATGCCAGCTCCAGGGGATAACAAGGAAACCAACTCCAGACCCAACACAAGCTCCCTCCAATATGCCTGCAAAAAATTCACCTGATCTCAGCTCTGTCTTCTCTGGCTGTAGACAGTTATGCAGGAAATAACCCCGTTAAAACAAACAAACAAACAAACAAACAACAACAAAAAAACCCCCCAAAACCACCAAATCTCTGTATTTTTCTATTTCAGATTAGAAGCAACCTAAACCTGCAGTGCAAGCTTTTACATGTTCAAAACATCCAGGAATAAAACCATAATTCACTCTTGTYGTGGACAGAAAAAACATGGATAGCATTTTTAAAGATGTTGTGAGGTGATTGCAYGTATTCACATAGTCGGACAGTAAACAGATGTTTCTCCACAGAAGCCTGGACTACAAGTGTATGAAAAACCAAAAATGCTGAAAGAATGCAGCTGACCTTCTCTTAGGGCACAGTAATGACCATAGAGTCACAGCCAAGAGAAATGGAGCCCAACTGCAAAAACATTAAGATATGTACACTTGGGGGAAAATCRGGATACGAGATACTTACTAAAGGCTAGGAAAATATGGAATCAGCATTTTATAACAGTAAAGTCTTTGAAACAGAAAACTTCAGCACCCCGTAGTATATTTTTCACTTGTTTTACTTACTTTTCTGGCTCTTAAGTCACACTTCCCACAGTAGGGAAGAGGGTAGGCCGGCAGAGACAGAACTGCAAAAACTACAAAAGCGATACCTCGACGTTCATGAGATCAATATGAGACCCTAAATAAAGCTCCCCTGCCCTCATTTCACCAGGCTACTTTCTATAGTAAAACACTAATATAGCTTTTAAATTYTAAAATTTRAAAGCACAACCACCCACACCSRAGCCTGTTACAGCAAAGATAACTTCCTACAGAGCTCTTGACAGAGAACCAGCCCTAAGCAAGGCTGTTGGGTGAACAAAGGAGAGACTGATGTGCCACAGCAATGTGGAACGGGACACAAAAGCCTCTCAGCAGCTCATCAAAGCCTCTGCAGGTTATCAGCTTCCCTACRTGAGAAATGCCCTGGATGTCATCTAAAATCATTAAAAAACATGGGTTTTARGCTCCCCTGACAGGTAACTGGGGTGTGGGAGGAAGATGATAGAAGCCTTTCCCTCTAGTCAAGTATAATCTGAATCCCATTTCTAATGCATTGTAGCCCAAGAGATACTTTTTTTCATATTAACAAATCTCAAAGTGATTGACAAATACATGTCGATAATAATCAAAAAATATACCAAATGAAAAGTGTTTTTTGTATTAAGATAATCTACAGGATGAAATGATCACAGTGTTATCATGTGGCCACATGTCAAAATGGGTTTTCTATAACCAGACTTGTAAACAGAACAGAATCCCAAGGACACCCTGGTGTAGCAAATCTACACCACTACCACAGATAATCACAATAAAACAGGCTATTTGTTGTGCATGAAAACATAAACAGAACTAAACAGATTTATGGCAAGAAACATTGACTTTGCAATCCAATGAAAACTCAAAGAGATGTGAGAACTGTTGCTGTGAACGTTCAATTTCCATAAGTGATACCAGTTAGATCAAGCACTGACTTGTATTGTKCTGGAAAAGCTGGAATTACAGCATAAAGCTGTTCTGCATGGCAAGCTTCTGAAGGCAACCTTCCTGTATTATACATGAAGTTCTCTTTCAGCAGGGTTTTGAAGATCTAGGGGTTTTTAGTTAGCTCCTTTTTCCTACTGCTGATGTGATCCAAGAGCCTTTTTCTTCCCATGGCTGCTACAGAAACTGAAAAAAAAGATGTGGCAATAACACAAACCCCTAAAATATTTTATTGCCTTCTTTCTCAACACTTGCCAGGAGTGCAACATCTAATCTTGCCATTTACAATTAATTCTTTTCCAAGCTTCCCTTTTTGGTAAGGTATTTTCTATCTAAGGCTTCTGGATAATCCCTGCTCACATATCAAAAAACTTCTAAAACTGCTTCAAGCCTATTTCTCTCCTCATTTTTGCAAAAATCTCCCTGTACAAACCAGAAAAACCCAAGTTTTGGAGTTTTTCCTGGAGCACACATTCTTCACCTTTTTTAGTGATAGAATTTTTGGAGCCTCGTTTGAAGGATAATTAAATTGACTGAAAACAACAAGCCAAGTAGTAAATAAATAAAATAAATTCCAATACTCCAAAAGCTAAGTCAGGTATGACCCTCTCARTTTTGCATCAGCAAATCCTCTGAATTCAGACAGGTCCAGTTCAAACTTACATAAAATATGGGACACTGATTGGTATAAAGATTATTTCTAGCAACCAATTGTTTCAAAAATCTCACAAAGTTTCTAAGTCAATTCTAAGATGTTCATGCTTCCCCCTCCATTCTCCTACAAGGACGTGGTATGTATATTATAAATCAAGTACAAACTGTTCATTTTTCACAGTGCACAGAACTGGAAAAAAAATATGACTGCTTTGATTTTTAATTAAAATCTGAACTGCCACTACAGTACCTCTGTTCTCTCACAATTCAGCTATTCACTAGATTTCCTACCCAATGGAATTACATTCGATTTTGCATTATTGTGCTCAATTTCCTTTAGAAAAGTTCCTTCCTACATCAGCCTCTCAGTTCTCTGGAAGCAACACACAATTTAACTATGTATGTAACTAGCAAAGCTTCAGAGCCACTGCCCCGTTCTACACCAATGATTTAACAGGAAAAACAAAAAAAAAAAGTCATATTATGCCTTGGAAGAAAAAGGCTTTTTTTTCCCCAAAGTTAGCAATACGTAACATACAGCTAAGATCACCTATTAACCAATTATTTCAACTGCTGTGCTAGAATGTTGAACAGATGTCCACTAACCCCTTAAGCAGTCAATTTAAATCCACATGCCAAATCAAACAGTACTGATCTGATGTTTGGCAACTGTATCAATACCATTATAATAACAATTCCCCTTAACTATTCAATACAGATGCACACAGACTTTCTAACTTGGACACTGATAAAAGCTCATGGGTTTTGCATGTTCCAGATTTTCAAGCATTCAAAAAGTGTCTGAACAAACCTATAGGGGTAAAATGTCCACCCAGTTCCCTTAAGCACAAAATTAATCTTCTTTGATCCAAGTTGTCCTTGACTTACATGTAAYCAAGAAAGTAACTGTGTACTATTTAATAAAATAAAGAATAAAGGAAAAAAAAAAATTAGTCCACACACAGGACAGCACAAAGATTATTCATCTGATTCCACAAAACTATTCTCAAAATTTCTGTTTACATGGGGATATTTCACAGCAACTACAGCCTTTGTTGTCCAAGTTCTCCAACACTTGAGTCCACTGCTCCTACTTAACTGCTGTGTGATGCTCTCCTAGAACTCCCGGGCTAGAACGGAATTTGTCTTACAAGTCACTAAAAACAATCCAGGGGTTGCTAATTCCAAAACTCAAAGTTTCATCAAAGCATGTGTTACAACAAGTCAGCTGAGAAAAGAGAATCCACTGTGAGTGATCCAAAAAGAGATAGCCTTTTTCCTGCCCACTGGTTCCCTGCCAGTGAATCCTTTTTGGGCTCAGCAGGTTTGTCAGTCTGTAGATTAATTTAGCTGCTTCTCTTCCTTATGGAGCGTGGAGTCTCTGGGGCTTTTCTCTTCACTGCTCCTTCTGTCACTTCATGGGAGCTGTGCCTTTCTGCAGCACTTGCCAGGCGTCCTGTTGTGTCTGGGAACTCCTCTCCAAAAGCAGACTCCTGGACCCCAAGGAAGGGAGCTGCCTCCCATCTCCCACTTGGTACCTGTGATCCACACTCTCTCGACAAGGACTGCAGGCATACAACAAAATGAAACGGAAAGAAAGCAGTCTGTAAAGTCCACAGCCACCATGCCAGCTTTCTCAGTGCTGCTGTTCAATTTCAACTACAGGAATTTAACCACTACCTCTGATACTACATCAAAATCCACACAGTGGGGAATGAAATGGACCAATACACAAAAAACTGGAAAGATGTTCTAGCCCTTCAATCTCCTACGTCCTTTTTAAATATCATAGCTGAGTTGTCAACCTTACAATAATGAGAAGAGCCCACAACGTGAAGAATTCAATGCTACAGAGCGTTGTGCTAGGAGTCCAACTCAATGCATTGGTGAAGGCACCAAAATATTCAGTATTTCAGAACAGCCTGAAACTATAAATAATAAACAGTTAAACTATCAGCAAGTTAAAGGTCAAACCTTGTTTCTAATATGGCTTATTACCACAAGAAAAAGGACAAACAATCTACACCTGTCACAAGCCTAAGAAATGGCTCTTTTCTAAAACACTACCACAGGAAGTTACTGAGTTTTGAACAACACAAAAAAGTCAAGAAGCACAAACCAAAGAGAGGYTGCCAATTAAAGACATCTCCTAAGGAGAAAGAATCTTCTTCAATGCCAATAAGTGACCACTTAAAAAAGTGTTCTGGGAGCTTATCTCTGGACCCTTAGATCAACACCACACTTTAAGAAAAAAAAAACAGTAAGCAAAGGCAATTGTTCCAGATGAAACAGCCAACAACGCATCAGAATGCTAAGCTAGGAAGCAAGTGCACTTCTAAATTTCATGACAAAAAATTACCTGCTGCACCTGTCACAGGCCATTAAGTTTCATCTAGGAAGGATTTCCACCTTTGAAAAGCTATAGCAAAAAATTTACATTTTCAATTTCAACGTCTCAATGGATGGCGACAATGTYTTCCCAAATGGTAGCTTGTCCAAAAGATGAATCATTTTCATTGTCRAAAACATATGCCTCACCTCCAAAGTCAGTTATTCAGCATCTGTTTTAGTGATTGATACTTGTTATGTCTCTCCCTTCACATGAAAACAAGCATTACTACCTACCTGCTGGTTTCCTATATGGTAAAGGCATTTGTAATTGCTCTTTCTGAAAAGCATCAAGTCTCTAATTGCCAATGTTCTACACATTTTTATGGCTCTTTTCTACACTCATACAACTGTATGTTCTCAAGAACTTTGTAAGCAGGCMTCATGGGCATGGGTGTATTTTAAAATCAAACTTGGTTAAGATGGAGACAAAGCAAAAATCACCTACTGCATTTCCATTTCACCTCATTTTGTCTCCCATCCCTCACGAACACAGAACAAGGATGCACCTCCAGCTGAGACTCTCAGGTGTCACAGAGAGCAGTCTCCTTACAGATCCATTATTTCAGACATCAGTGACTGACAAAACCTCAAAACTGTAATTCAGAGAGAGACCCCAACACACCCAGACACATCACAGTATCTCACATTCATTCATATGGGCCTGCAAAAGCCCCAAATCTTCTGGAGGACAGTAAACAACACAACTGCTCARGAACACAGGTTAAGAAATAACTGGCCTGAGACTTCTGGAACAGGAACAGGTATCCTCTGCATGTCATCACAGCCAGGGGCACCATCTGCTGTKACCAACCTGTTTCATTTAACACCTCTTACATAAAGTTGGCAGAAACAGAAATTGTATTTTGAGAGAAACAAGCTGTGTATTAAATATAAGTCAAAGTGCTTGGCTTCCAACATTGTCAAATATGCCATAATATACTGTCAGACACAAAATGGCTGCACTACATGCTTAGCAGAAAATCTTCATTCCTTTATATCAGAAAACCACTTCCGCTTCTCTGGTTAAAAAACAAGAGGAACATTTTGGAATACATACTTCCTTTTTGAT
This sequence comes from Mixornis gularis, assembly GCA_003546035.1. Taxonomy (NCBI): domain Eukaryota; kingdom Metazoa; phylum Chordata; class Aves; order Passeriformes; family Timaliidae; genus Mixornis; species Mixornis gularis. Next base: position 2,069,518 of record QVAJ01000104.1, read on the forward strand.
ATATATATATATATATATTTTTTTTTTTGGCAGAACACAAAGATCTTCCATCTAAACAGCATGAAACATGCCACCTAGGAAGCTAAAAATAAAAATTTCCTTAATGGAAGCAGCTGCCAAGCTTCGCCTGGACGATGCTGGACCCTACTAAACTTCATTCAAGTGAATCACAGAAGATCATGTATCTTTTATCAAAACAAAACCACAAATRCTGTGACTGCAACCTTCAGGGTTTGAACAGCAGAGACAGTGAGCCATGGAAGTGCATTAAGCCTGTAGCAGCACTCCTTTCCTTCTCCTCTCTTTCYGCTATTCCCAGTTCTTTCCCAGAATATCCTGAAAGAGAAAAGCTCCTAGGTTTGGAATTACAAAGTTTCTCGGWCTGTAAAAGTCTCAGAAGAGTATTTCCATGGCTGTTATTGAAGTCTTAGTTACAGCAAGGGGAATAATAACCAATGGGCCTGAAGAATTGTGATACAGGGCTCTTAAAATAAAGTTTGTGTCATGGAGCTATTCTACTTTGCTTTGGCACCCAGTAGACTTCCAGCTCCAACCTGGCCTCTAGCAACTCCAACCACACAAAACATCCTTTTGACTAAACCTTTAACCTGTAAAGAAATTCAACAAGAGACAAACCGGATTAGCAGCCTATTTTTTTATTTTTTGTCTATTACCACCTCTGGAATTTCGTAATGTTTCATAATGCATGGAGTTTTTATGATGCTGAGTACACAGCCTTGAAAAAGAAAGGAACTGTTTTACATGTGTCCTCTTAATTGCCTCTAATTGGAGGATTTCCCAATATAGCAGCATGGGGTTTCTAAGTGCATGTTGGGCAAGCCCTTTTTGTACACTTAACTTCCTGACRAACCATGTCTACAAAATTTGTATAATAAGGCACTTTTGAAATTTTAATTCTGCCTTCTCTTTACTACAACAAAGAGGAAAAGCTCATCCTTTATTTCCATAACTTGATTATCTCCAGTATCTGTGAAAGGGAAGACAAGAAGTTTGGGAGACAGATGTCARATTTAAGTGACCTTAACTACTTCAGTTACAGTAACACTTATTTAGCAATTACTCTGATAAGAGAAGATCAGTAAAATAAACAGATTTGTTCATGCTCCTGCTATCATGTCTACTACTACATGAGGAGAGATCTGTGATAAGRAGCAGAAATAAAGCTCTAAGTGGGGTCTCCTCCAGATGTGGCCAAACCCCAGAAAATACATCAGTAATATAGATACCAAGTTAGCATGGCTATTTAGAAGATATTTATTTTTTCAGCTTTTCCTGAGTCTTCTTTATACACTTGGAAGGAAAACAACATGAGCTACCTTTTTTAATGCCATCCTTACCAAAATTGTTGCAGGCATCACTGTGGATGGGTGATTAGGGTCCATGTTGTGCAGCAGCAGTCCCCTGTTACCTTGTCTCACCCAAGTCTACACCTTTACTACCCAGGATACATTTGAACCCTGTCAGAGATTAACTTTTTTCCATACAAGTAGAAAGAAAGGGGCATTCCTGTTAAGAAAAGGTCTGGATAAAGCACTGTTGCCCTTTTCTGTTACGTGTCAGTATGTTTTTGTCACACTTACTGCACAGCAAGACAAGTGTCCCTCTTCCACATGAGGCAAAGGATGACCTATCACCCACTCTTGGCAAGCAAGGCAACTTTTCAAAGTCTCAGAAAAGAAATTTGTTAAAAGCCATCCTGTAATTATCCAGGAAGATTTACAATGAAGACTGGTTAAAAAAATTGGCACTTTACCATGAAATAAAACCTCATAGAACTTGCAGGAAAAGCAGCTTGGGGCTGTCACATCCCAAATGCAGACACACAGTCACATCCAGAAAAAATGCCAGCCATGCCCAGACACCACAGAAGACAACCATACCCAGACACCACAGAAGACAACCAAGAAGTATTTCCAAACAATATTCATGCTTCTTACTTGAGTCACATCTCATATCTGAAACAACAAACATCTGCAGAAAGCATCAGGTACAAACAAAGACAAAATGAAACAGTTATTCTCATAATCCTTAGCTAATTTTTGGCTAAGTCACCACTTGGCAGATCTTAGCAGCCAGCACTCCCTGAATTTATAAAAACGAGGATGTATTGGTAAACCAAAGCACTCTGAACAATGCCATGTGCACACTAGCAAACTGCATGCCTTATGCCACCCCATTGCTTAATTAAGTAATAAAATGTTAACTGCTTGATTAAAAAAATRTATCACAATATTAGCACAAAGTCAGTCAAAGTCTGGAGCAACAATCTGCCAAAGGATGCAGGGGGAGCATTCTGTATTCCTCTCTCCATGCATTGGGTTTGTTATCTCTTCAAAAATCAGTGAGAAATTCTAAAGACTCTTGTAAACTTAAATCAAGCAGAAAATACATATTACATCATCCATCTGTTGCTCTAGCTCTTTCTTAAAATTAGTATGACTATGTCTTTCTTTCACACAGAGMAAGAAAGAAGAAAGACTTTGCCAAAGGTCACCCTAAACTGGATGGATAAGTATTAGCTAAAGCACCACCCTGAACATTTTAGATTTCTACTTTTTAAATTTTAAGGGAGAACACAATATTTTGCATATGAAACGCTAATATATTCATTATTTCTACAGTCTGAGGGATTTGACATCCATGTTTGTTCCACAATTTATTTCCCATAAATCAAAAGTTTAAAGTTGATAACCTCTCATCACAGGCACACCAGATCTATCACAAAATACATTTCCATAGCCACATTTTATTCCTGATCTCCCCCAAAAGATTGTTTATTTAGTTACTTTAAAATTTCTAATGTCTCCTTCTGCTCAACATGTTTCTAATGTTAACAACAAGCAAGGCCCCAATAAATAAGGTTGCCAGTTTCTGATTAGGAGTCTATGGGTTTAGCATTATTTCAATGAAATCACACCAGCACATTCCATCACTAACTGGATGTTCTGAGAAGCTGTACAGGCAACACCTTACACTGTACCTGGCACTAKGGTAAACTGGCCCTTTGAGGCTGAGTGATGTAAGCCACTGCTCTCTAAAGTCTGCTGATCTCAACTGTTTGAGAAGGGAAAAATCCCTTCTGGATGCAAACAGCCTAGTCTTACACAGGGTTTTATCAGACCACAATTACAACAGGATACAAATACCAGGGTTTTAGCTGCTCTCATAACATCAAGATATAGTGCAAGAAAAGAAACAGGAATGCATTTGRAAATTCAGAATAAGATCTAAAAAAACCCCTTCCTCCTAGGACCATAGAAGTACTTMACTCCTAAACTCTATACTTAACTTTATAAAGTAGAACAAGGGACTTGAAGCAGATTCCCAGACTGTACTGAACTAATGTACAACAAGTTAAGAACCACATTYAACTTCATTGAATTCAAACTGTAAGGGAAGTTCATTCTACAAGAATCCAATTCACCTTCCTAGAAGTCTAAATGAGGTTCCCACTCCACCTGAATACTTTGTTAAGCCACTGCTAAACTGAAACACTCTTAGGAAAACTGCATAGAGTGCACGTGTATCAAGATAGGAATATGTCAGTTGTGAAAAACAATTTTTCAAATACTGGATAATAAAACTTTCATTACAATAAAGAGATGACAACTTTGCATTTATAATTACTGTGTCAATACATTCCTGTAAAATAGAACTCCAGCWTTGTGATTAACAAATCAATTCAAGCATTACAGATGACAATTGGTAAACATAAGGTGTTTCAGACATACTAAAAGTACTTATTGTTAAGATGCTGCTGCTTAGTAAATACAATCTCACTAAACCTATTTGTGAAGTCTATGTTTTGAATAATGCACTGTTTAGTTGTAGAGAGCATAGTTCTCAAAACTTAACCCTTTAAACAGAAGTACTGCACTAAACAAGCAGTTCAAAGATTAGAACTGCCTGTATTTCACAGAGCAACACACAAGGATGCTAGTGACCAGGCCTCTCTCCTAGGAGAAAAATGCACATTTTACAGTGGTTTAAGACTTTATTGCACACGTAGATACTTCATCATTATTGGACTTTCCATATAAAAACTCTGTCATTTGTCTTCTCAAGCTCCAGTGTCAGACAGAAGCAGCTGTTCAAAGTTCAGATCTCTTCAAGAAACAGCTCTGAAACTTGCAGGGGTAAACTCAGTATTTGGATATTTCCCAGGAAGCTTTTCCTCCAGCAGTACTCCAGMCAGCATTCTTCTTTTACCAAACCAGCAGTAAATATGACAACACAAGCTCTCCAAGAGCTATGAACATTGCATGTCAAATTAGACAAGTGTGTTTTCTAACTGTTATCCTATATGAATCTACCTTCACTCCACTATGGATTTTCCTCTCAAATCTCACCTCCACAGCTCCCTGACCATTTATTTGGGAGCAACACATGATTTTTTGTCACAGGTAGCTGTCAATTTGCTACAAAGAAAAGTGAGGGGCCAATAGTTTAATGACTACTCAGCTTAAATGTATTTTTTTATCCTATATTCTTAACCACATGAGCAGCAATTAAACAGAAATAGTGTTTTAGATATTCAAGAAGTGTGCTCTATTTGAGTATGGAAATATACTTCCTTATTAACTGTTTTCTTTAAGGTATTTCTGAACTTAGAAACAGATGATCATGTAATATCAGAAAAATATTAGAATTACTAAATGTTACAATCCACAAAAAAAAAAAAATCCCACTAAACCCCACACASTAAAGAACTGAAAGCAAATCACTTGCTGCTTGTCAGGCATAACCTGCCAAGCTATTAGCTCTCATTTTGAAGGCTTGCATTTGCTCAGTGGCTGACCTGCACATTGCAGAGCCTTAGCATGAGAAATGGCTTTTAGGCTCAGCTGCTTTCTAAGTGCCATCCATCATCAGGAAAAAGAGATTATTCCCTCTACAGTCGGCTACTTTGCCAAATTCTTCTGGCTCTGTTCCATCAGTCACACCCACRGCACCCTGGGGAAAAGCAAACCCCAGCTCTGTATCGCTCTGCTCTTGCTGAAGTGCGGGATGAAAAGCAATTAGCGTTTGGTGCCATTTCCGAGGAAACTGAGGCGGAAAGACAGCTCTATCGTTTACCAGCCCCCCTCCCTGCAGCAGCCAGCAGCTCACAGGGGCACACAGAGACAGGCAGGGAACTCAGACTGGAGGAGGGCAGAGCTGGGAATATCCCATGGTTTGCATAACAGAGCCGTAAACAAACCCACATGCAGCAGGAGGCCCTTTGGATGCCCTTCTTAAAATACACGTACACACACATTGCCACTGATGCAAAATACCATAAGGGTTATTACTTGCTGAACCAGAAGATGGTCCAGGAATGCTCTTTTGCTTCCCAGTAAGGTTTCCTCCCCACAGTTTGTTTACACTCAAAAATAATAAACAAGATTCCCTTTCAAATCAAAACATCTGCTCTTTCATTCACAGTACAATGAATGCATTGCAGAGATTTATCTGCAAGGTAAAACAAACCCCAAATGCCTCCAAAGGTGGCCTTTCCCTGCCCACTTGGCCCTAAAGACTCTGCAAAAGGGTGTGCCAGGTTAAGCCTTGGCCCAGTGTCCTGTGAGCACACAGGACACTGCAGAGCTACAAAACCACCAACACAGCAGGTTTTTGCACCCCAGTCAAGAGGCATTAAAACACAGATGCATCCCAAGGCTTCTAGCTCCTTCCCCTCCAAGAAAAAGGGAGAACAAGAAAGAAGTCAGGACTATCAGCCCATTGTTCAAATTCAGGCCAGAAAATTGGACCTTTGGAATAGCCTTTGCCTTTCCTAACTGGACATGTAAGAGGCTAAGGAGGAAGATTACAGTCACCACTCCTCTGTTCATGGTCTGTGTACAAAAGAGTGCAGTCACCTTCTGAGGACAGGCACAGCCAGCTGGACTCAGTTCTTCTCTCCTTCCCTTTACATTCCAACTTCATTCTTGTAGCCACCAGCATGCAAACAGTTTCACAGTAAGTTAAGGATGATGAGATCTCTGTGGGCCTCTTTTAGTTTCACTGCAATCTGTCTGAGTAACACACACCATTAACCTGCTTAGTGAAAACTCAGCAAGAGAAACTTGAAAATATTACCCATAAACCGAGCAATCTTTCGAAATGGTCCATCACTGGAAACACAAATCTGAACTTGTGTTCCTCCTTTGAAAAATATATGCCTAAACCACATTTCAAAGACATCTCCAACTTAAAATGTTACTGCTCTTTACTGCCACGTTTAAACCTACTGTGCCAGCAGAAAACAGAGATGTCACAAGTTCAAATGATTCTTGAGACCTTGACACAACAGGCTTTGAAACCTAAAGCTGCCACTAAAAATTCCAGGTCTTCTACTTCACGAACAGCAAAAAGCAACTAAAGCAGCACTGTGGGTTTGGGTTTCTTGAGGGAGGAAGGGATGGCACTTAATCCCTGCTAATACCCAAAGCAAGGTGTTTTCAGCACTGACTTTCTTATCTGAAAGTCAGACAGTGCACAAGAAATCAGCTGGAATACATCCTGGCATGGCCCACCAGTCTTCCCTGCTCACTGATACACGAGAGGGAACACCCCACACTCCTCCAGCCTTACACCAGCTGCAGCAGCAGCCGCTGCCAAGGCTGGGCTTGCCCTGGCAGAAGGAGCTCAAGGCACTGAAGAACTCCTGTGCAGCTGCTCTGAGAGAACCTTTCTCCAAGCAGCAGGTGCAATCAGCACCAAAAAGCTGCAGCCAGGGCAAACAGGCAGCATTGGACTGGCCCTTTCTCACAAGAGCCCACAGATGTGGCCCCCAAACCTTCACCTTGTCCATAACTAGAGCCACTTTGTGACCAGTAATACCCTCCTCTTTTCCACAGCACAAAGGATGGTAGCACCAGACCACTACATCCTGGATTCCTTCATTCCTATCCTTTCTTAAAATGAAAAGTTCAGCAGCTGCCACACCAAGTGGACTTCCCCTTGCCCAGTGCCTGCCTGACACCTGTGTGGCTCCACYAGCAGTGGCCTTGTGCCTTTCCTCCTTTAACCGTGGTGAAAGATTGATCAGAACACCACAAAGCTCCCCCCTCCTCACAACAGGTGGATGTCCTGTGCATCTTGTGAATCTTGACCCAAATCACATGAGAAAAATGACTCAATCTCTTCCTTAATCCCAGACAAACTGCCTCCCTGGTAGCTGTGCTGCAGTTATTGGCAATTCCTAGGTGATAAAGAGGAAGCAAACAAGTTGAGGGGAAGCAAAGGGCTGGAAATCTCAAATGTAATAAAGGAGGGGATGTTGTCTTATCTGCCTGGTTGTTGTTAACTAGGCGCCAAAGTTCAATCCAGCCAGTTTTGACATTTTTTTCCTACCAAAAGGAGCTATTTCATTTAGAGAAAACTAGTTGTCTTTGAATTGATGACACTGCAAGAAGAAAGTTATGTTAAATTAACAAGTTATAGCACAGAGACTGCATTAACATTTTGGACAAAAGTCTGTACACTCAAAACACTTCCCCAAGATGAGCAGACTATGTGAATTTAATTGCTTTCAAATAATCAAATTCCACATTAAGTGGGGGTAATCTATGCTGCTTCAGCCTAATTAACTATCTCAGTCCCTAAAGTTGGTGGCTTTTTTTCCCCAAAAGAGATTAAAATGGAATTTATTCTTTAACATTTTGAGTCTCCAGTTGTCTGTCAGGTCTACTGGATGAAGCCTTGTAGCACAGTAATAAGGCACAGCAGAAAATTCAAGGGTAAATCAGTCTTGTTCTTCCTGAGTTTATTCTGCCTTTTGTTTGTTATGCTAATTGAGGCTGTTAGCTAATGACTTCAGTACACTGTTAGTAATTTGTTGTTTTCCTTTGTGAAAACGAAACTAAATTGCCTCTAAATCTAAGGGAAGGACGTCCATATGTTGAGGTTGAAAGGAACACTTAGGTTCTAGACACAGGCTTAACAGCACTCATCCTYCCTGTGCCAAGGAATACTGCCTACTCCAAACTTTAGTACAATTCAGAAATCATCAGGAACTGGCATTCTTTAAGTTAATCAGGGGTTTATCACCTTGTCCTTAAAGATGTTTTAAGACATCCAAGAACATCCCAAAGGATGAACATAACTCATGCAAAACTACATCTGTTACAGTGAAGGCTTCTCTTATGGCGAGAACATCTGGACCTGTGGAAGGGACTGGAAAATTCCTTTTTCATTCCATATAGGCTCCACTGTTTCTTCTCTCACCTTAGATAAATGCAAGCACCCCTTTGTAAAAGGAAACAAGAAAAATCACAGAGCTTGCCTTTTTATAAACTTAAGTAACAGATTTTTTTCCTTTCCAATGTCAACCTAATAAGCATCCAGTATTACTGAGTAAATTAACAGTAAAGACAGATGGGAAGTGGGGAAGACAACAAAGCCTTGCATTAATCCCACAGATGGGGTTAAAGATGCCAAGACAGAGCTCCAGATTAATGCCATTACAGTATATTAGCCTCCCCTATGGAACCATAAGATCACATCAGCATACCAGGCTTTGTTCAAGAAATAAATAAATAACCCAACAATTCACAAGGCAGTTTTTCATTAGATATTTTGGCATGCCAGAATAATGAGGGAATATAGATATAAACAACAGCTTTCTATTCATTCTGTCCCAATAAATAAGACCCTGGAAGAGTGCTCGCTGTAACTAAATGTATCTAACAATTTTCACAGTGCAAGTACTAAAATTTGAGGCTTTATTCTTAGGCAGAAAGGCAAAAGCCAGAAAAAAAGCAAGTAAGTGAAGCTCTCACAGACTCTTACACAAAGAGTGACTGTCCCATGTGACAAGCACCAGCAGAAAGAGCCCATTTATATTTCTCTGTCTGCAACAATCACAGCTGAAATGTATCCTTAGGAGCCTGATCTGAAGTTTAGAAGACTTGCAGTACACTGCTGATCTTGCAGAACTCGTATTTCTGGGTTCTTTCTCATGTCTCCCAATTTATGCCATAGACCAACATGATCTGATGCMTGGGAACACCAGGGTGAGGCCAGCAGACACACCAAATTCTGCCTTGAAACACCACCTCTTTATAGACAAGATGTATCTATGTTAAAAATGAGCCCCAAAACAGGAAAAAAACCAAACCCCACTAAAACCCCAAATTAATCCAAAACAACTTGCAAAACCCCAGCAGCCTGTTTCCGTAAGMCTTTAATTAAGCTAAGAGGCCAAAGCTTACAGTTTGTGGCAGAATATCAGACCATCTAGCTATTTCTGATGTATTTCTCAGAAATATTTTAATCAAGAAAGTTTGGCATCAGCTATGATGCTCTACAGGTGCCAGAACACCATCACTTGTTACACAGTGTAACTCCCCACTCTGAGAGCACAGCCCATGCCGTTTAATACTGCTCATGACAGAGTGTGTGAGTACAGCATCCACTCACCCCACACTCCTTTATTTAATCACAGGCCTTGGATCAAAAGTGCAATTGTATTCTTCTCAGCTAAACCATGCAGATTAAACTTATACTTCCTTTTGTGAGAAAATAATTTAAAAGGTTTGTAAGGAAGTCAGGTAATAAAAATTTCACAGTTTTATTGTAAGTCTTGCTATGACTTCACCAGGAACAAATCTCTACCTAGCTACTTGTGTATCTTCAGCACATAAACTTGTTTGTCAAATTCTAGAAGAACTCAACTCCCCAAAACACAGCCTGCAATTTTCACCAGTAACCCAAATCCCACAGCAAATCTTAACCACAGAGTCCTACTAATTCCAAAATCCACCTGACCTGGCCGGTGATACAAGCTCCTSGTACCAGAATGCAACAACTTGAATGGAAATGAAACCAACGGAACAAATTCAACAGAAGGTCACAAATRTAAGTTTTAAATTACTGCACTTCCCCAAGAAACTGACCCAGTAAAAAAAGCAGATTTGTGTTCTCTCAAAGCAGTGATGACAACCTCACACTGAAGACACATCACCTAAAGCACTGACAACTACATCCGCACGTACCGTCATCTAACCCAGTCTAGCTCTAGAAATAAAAGTAAAGGAACAGATAAAATAATTGGCCTGTGAAAGTGAGATAAATAATGGTCAAGAAAAGGCACATCAAGGAACCATAAATTAGTGATAAAAGTTGACAGAGGTCTGAAGRTATGTGCTGGATAGAAAGATTTTAATCACACATCTAGGATAAGGATTAGCTTTCACTATTCCACAATTATTATGGTTTCTTTCATATGCCCTGCAGTGACAACAGAGGCATTCGGATGGTAAAAAGGACCTTAGGTGTTTACAGATTTTCCCCTGTGTAAACAGCACACTAAAACCTCCTGTAGTATTTCTGTTCCAACAACAAATAGAAATTAACTCTGTTTACATCAGGTCACCAATATAAGGGATTAGCTGTTCGTGTTGGTAAGCACATTTACATGATCAAATGTCGATATACAGTAAACCAAAAAAGGTCGTTACTGAACCTGATCTAGTGGTTGTCTCCTCTGCACGTGTCTTGCATCTCACCTCAAAGGTACCTGTCAGAAAGTTCAGAAATCACAATTAGATCAAACTCTTAGTAACTCAAAATGATTTTTAAATCTTCAATCCATACTTGCATATATTGCTAATACTTTGGGCAGCAAGTTTATCTGGCCTAATAATTCATCAGCCATGAACCAAGAGGCAACTTGAGGAACAGTTGAACCTTTTTAAACACACAGGAAAAATTTGCCAGTGCCAAGGACTAATTAACTCCCAAGGGCTGAACACATGTAAGAATKCTGGGGACACGTGTTCTCTGGGACACATATCCACTACAACTGTCCCAAGAATTTCCAAGGCTCTTATGACATCTTATGACAAATCACTTACGTGCCTTCTTTGGGCAATTTTGCCATGTCTAGTACAGAGGCTTTGCATATAAAAAAGGCACAAAGTGTTGAATAATCTCATCAAATGCACTTTTTTTCAGGTATTACAGATTAAAATATAAGTTTTCATAAGCAGATTTGTTTCCTCTGAAGTCATCAAATGTGGAAAAATAAAACAGAAAAGACAATTTTCAGTGGTTCCAGAGGTCCATGTTAAAAAAAAAAAAGTGTCAACACCCCCAGAGAAACTAAAAGCTTTCCAGTGCAAAAAGCAAGGTGTTCACTGCRGCACTGTGGGCACAGAAAAGCTCAGCAGTCCTTGCCCTACAGGCTTATGCACCTGGGATAAGGTCCACAGGTCATTTTTCACACTTGTCACAGCAATTTGTACCCTGCCACCTGAACTCAACGTCCAAGAGAAGCCCTTGATGTTTTTCCCCACTAGGAAAAATCAGTATTTCTGGGATCCAGCCAGTGAAGTCATGCAAAGGCAYAGCAGCGACAGTTAATTACTTGCTAATCATGCTTTGGTTTCAGGATGAATACCACCAGAAATACTTCMTTTATTCTTTTCATTGACATTAGACATTCATTGTTACAATTACAAAAAAACTTAATGCAAACAATTCAGAAGACTGTCTCTAACTGACAAATATTTGAAAATAAGCTCATTTTTGTGTCTGCAGCTTGAAGAGATCATTCCACAAACCCCATGCTGTTCAGAGCTGATGTGCAACTGAGAAAAAAGTATGGAATTTGAGAGAAGCCATATGGCAAAAGTTAAATATTTTGGTGTCAAGATACCCATCATAGCTTAATTCAAACTCATCATGTTCTTCACACTTTTGAGACATGAGATCCAGAGACTGGTCCAGAACTATACAAYTTTTCCACCAATTTTTATGGACAAGGGTCAATGAATTATTTCTCCTAGACAAGAGTGTGACATTTCCAAGTTGCCTTTAACCACAGAGTTCTCTGTAGTTTCAAAACAAAGAGACTGCATATTTCCTTTATACACATAGTTAGGCAATCAGAAAACATTCCAAATTATTTCAGAATTAATAAGACAAGCTTTATGTAAGCATCAGCATAATTTTATGTGCAGGCCCACTTATGCTTAACGAGTTCTAAAACTTGAATATGCTCCATATAAAATGTTAAACATTTACATCCCAGTTGACAACGACCTTGTGTTAAATTATTAAGGAACAACAGAATAGCCGATGTTTCCACAAGCACGGGTTAGACCTGGATATGCMACCAAACACATGGAGATGGATCATTGCTGGGCCATAATTAATGATCACTGCCATTCACTGGGCCTCCACAACACTGCCTGTCATCAATATCTGCTARCAGAAGGCTGCAATATAAACATTTATAAAGCAGACACAATGCACCAGCTAAGCCACTAATGCATGTAATTGCTAACACAGAGCCATATGCTGAAAATTCATCTCTCTTTACATTTAACTCTTACAACCTAGGCAAATCAGACAACTGTCTAGCCCACAGTCTTCCAGAATTGCTTACTRAATAGAAAACTGTAATCAGCTGCCAGTTCAATGGTTTTTACAACATTCTGTATAAAACAAATGAGGTCTGTTGCCCTGACTTGTGAAAGAGCTCCAATAAATGCCAATTATAAGAGCAATTAGGGGACCAACTCTGACATCACAGGTTTCTCCATAAGATATTAGCTCAATGATTTTTTTAATAAGCTAATTAGTCATGGACTCTGAACAAGAAACAGATGATCCAAAAACAATGATTCTGCAAAAGYGTGTGTTGTCAAACCCCATAAGGGCAATAACCCCAGCTTTCCAGTAGGAATCATATCTGTGACTGTCAACTCCTTCAACTATATTAACAATAACAATCTACATTATGAACGAGAACGCATGAAGTATTCCAAGCATGATCAGCCTCTGTAAAGTTCTTAAAAATCCTGGATTTACCAACATTTCCTTTGGCAGAAGCCATGCTGTTAATCAAATATGAGATAAATCGGCAGGGATTGCACACCAGGAAAAAAGAAGGAATTCCCCCATAATATAGTGAATTTGCCTCTTCCTAAAGGAACTGAGGACATGGCAGAAAGTRGGTGCTTCGGTTGAAAACTTGTGCCACAAAAAGGCAAGCCCAGCCACCAGCACAGTCCAAGAGCAAAGTAGTTTAATTTTCTGAAAACTGAAGTCCTCACTTGTAAAATAACAAAACGTTGTCCATATGACCATAACTGGGATTCCTTTACATGCAGCCATAATGACAGTATGTGACTGTGCAACGACACTTTTCTGTAGGCTATTGCCCTGTTCACCAAAACAGATGCAGTTCACCAAATGAACATCTTGYCTGATGGTCCTTTGCAAAGCCTGGTGCATAATTTGCCCCAAACTGCTCAAAGTGCAGCCTGGAGCCAGAGGATACTCACAAGAGACAGCTCTCTGGCAGCTCTCACCAGAGCACTTCATGGCCCACAARTAAGTGTATTTCAAAAATAGTGTTGTCCTTATTTTACATTTAGTCAGTGTGGTGACTCAACACAACAGAACTGGGGGTCCCAACCTGAAATGATCATCAAGCATTTTGCTGTCTCTCTAGTGAGAGGCTTAAACTCAGCTACACTCAAACTGATTTGCTGCAGATGCAGTAAAACCTGGCAGAAACTACAGAAACAACCTGCCAAGGAAACATGTGCAAGCCCTCAGGTGTTATTTCCTAAAGAGCTATAAAAATGTGGAGTATTTTATTATCAAAGCAGGCTGCCCTTGATTTCAGGTATGAGAGTCAGCACTTGCTCAAATCACAGCCCAGAGCTAGAGGCAGGTATTCCYAACATCAGCAAAAAGCTTCCTACAGCACCTTGACCACTATCAATTAGGAAAAACAGGGTGGGGTTGGGAATCACATTCCCCAGAATGATATTTGACTGATTGAGTGCCATGTCAGGGTCTGGAGARGGCAATAAGTTTTCAAGGAAGAAGTTCTGTCTCTCTATCTTATGCAAAATAAACACTTTTTGTGTTTATGTCTGGGAGCACACTGACTTCCACATGTACACAGACCTTGGGAAAAAATGTCACCCCACAGAGAAGCCACATCAAGTCTTTAGGCTGCTCCTCACACAGGGGCAGCCCAAAGCAAACCAGGCAACGCAGACAGAAGTTTTATATCAAGCCACAGCTTTCCTCAGCCTAAAACACAGGCATAACCCTTTTTCCTCATTAAAATTACAACCTAGCTCATATGAAAATTAACCTCAAGGCCTCTCTCAAYGTGCTTCTCCAAATAACTTACGACTAACTTACTCCAGATATCTTACAACACTTCAAATATGCGAGTGCCGGAAAAATCTAATAAAACTCTAACAATAATAACTGTCAAGAAGCTACAAAAAGATTCTCATATGCTAACAACAGATGTAGAGACAGCCAGACATTGCACCAAGAAATACAGAAATAAGAGAGGCAGCAATGTATAGGCACAGCACGGAAACCGGATATTTCCATGGGTTGCTTTTCAACACCCCATTTGGGACTGATGCTATGAAATCCACACAACCTCTGAAACCTCACAGTGTTTATGGCCATGTCCCAAACACCCTCACACTCCTGAAATGCCTAAGAGTGAAGCATGCTGACATGACTCTGGAGGTAAACACAGAGCATTCCTGGGATGGAGCTGTTCCTGGTTTGCCTAAACCAGAAGCTGATGTGTTCAGTTCTGTCTGCACTCTGGTGCACAAGTTCATAACCTCAAATATGGGACTGGATATTTTTTCCTTCATTTAGAAGGCTCTTCATAAATTCACAAAAGTCGTCACTCTATGCATTTTTATTTTTCCCCCACTTTTTTACTCCTGTTAAGGAGTATGTTGGTAACCATATGATACTGCTGCATTGAGTGTCAGAGTTCAACAAACAGAACTAAACATAAGCACATAAAAAGAAGCACCACATGCACTATTGAAAAYCCTTGCAGTGACTTACAGATACTAATTTCAGCAGAAGACTTCTGTAGAGTGTAACTACATATTCTCCAACAACCAATTCAAAAACAACGAAACAACTGAAATTACATTGGCTTTGCTACTTCACAAATCAAAATCTTCATTAGACACACCCCATGCACAGCCATCCACATTTACAAAACTACCAACTACTCAGATTTATCTTAATGAATGCAGCTCCTTAAATGAAAGGAATCACAATCACCTCAAGGACTGATACTTTGTGACTGGACATACTGACATACTTGCTAGGTAGAATGGAATGATATTTCTGTTACACCTGGATTATACAGAATAGGGCTGCAAATTCTGGATTTATAAAAACCAAGGCTTCYTTTTGAGGACTGAAAGTTTTTTTTACTGAAGCTTATAAATACGACAAGTAAAAACAGACTACTTATTAAAACTAACAAATAATTTTTTTTAAGGAACCAGGATCTAGGTGATCAAATATTCAGACAATATCAAGTAGAAATATTGAAATGTAAGTAAAAATGGACATTTTACATAATTTTTTTACTGTAATACACAACTCAGCTAGGCACACTGATAAAAGTTATCTAGAGCCCAAACACTAAATTGTGTGCTCATGTAGGATATAATATGCAGGAAGACTTTAGAATATTTTCTGTTTTCAAACAACAAATATAAATTCAAGCTCTGTTACCAATATAACCAATTGACTAAACAGATGTAGATGCATGAAGCTTAAAGGACAAACYTTTGCTTCTGTGCCACAAGTGTCCCAGTTTGCATCACAAAAACATGTAATTTGTTCACTTGTCCAGTTGGAGCCAGGAGCTGTCTTTAAATCCTTATTTCACCACAAGGAAACCTTCTATCATATTCTTTGCATTTTCAATCCAAAGCTCTGTACAATCCAATATATTCTCCTTTCACAGATATCACCACATTCAATGTGCATTTTAGGACTGGAAAATAAGCAGGACACTGATAACACTATTATTTCAAAGTCCAGGACATCAGGATTAATGTATTTCATTCATTCACACTGCATATAAAACAAACAGACCAACCAACTAAAAACCTCCCCCACAACTATGATTGTTTCTATGACAGAAATGACAGATTTTTCTTCTTTTTAGCTGGATGGCTGTTTCCTCCTTCTACTTTAAAAGYTGAGAAAAACACATTTTAAGCATATTGGCCCTAACAGTACCCATAAATCTCCAGAAAGTCTTGCTGAAACTTGAGACAGCATCACTTCTTAGAGTCCTACTTGGTTTTGAAATCAGCAGTGTATTTCAGCTAAAATTATACATAGTGTTTTCTTCAGGAGGTTTGTATTTCTCATCACAGAAAAGAACAATAATAGGAAAAGCCTCTTTTGTAAAACATATTAAGTATCCAAAAAAAAAATCATAAGAGGCTAAAAATGTCCCATCCATGACATCATYGCAATGCAGCAGATGAAAGGAAAACCATTTTGAACAGGTCTCATCTTCCCATCCAGAGGAGAACACCAGATGATATTTAAACCCAGGAGGTCTTGAYACATCTTTATCACCTATCCTCTACACCATAAATGGCAATCTGAGTATGTGGAGAATCACAAAGTGGGSTCAGAGGAAAAGAGTATTTGTGAAACACCATAGAGATAGAAATTGTATCCTCAGTGTTTGAGTCAGACCTATTTCTTGTTTTCTCCTGAGCAATTCCAGATGGGGATCAGGCACAAAGAACAAATGTAGAGTTATTTTTTCAGACTTCCAATTCTTGCTTTCATCAAATTAAGTTAGTGATAACTCCTGTGGATGAACTGGGAGATGCAGATGGACACACACATTCAGTTTCAAAAATGTGGTGAAGAAATAGAGGTATAAAAGGAATAATGGAAACTATAAAATGAAAAATAAAGCAGCTGAAACAGGTAACTGAAAAACACATGAAAGCAAAATTTAATGTTTTAAAATTTTATCCAATTAAAATGAATTGTAAGAAGAAAAAAAAATCCCTGCAAGCATGAACAAAATTAACAAAAATCAAACAAAAAGCAGAATTACTGTATAGAGAAGGTACCAATCAAACAAGCACAGATGATGAAGCAACCCAGTGAATGACAAGATCCTAAAATTCTTTCATGTAMTAAGAGTAACCTTCAAAGCCTCTGGATGGACATCACTACATTGCTGCTTGCAAGGGGGGAGAACAGACAGAGGCAACACACAAGATTTTCTCCTTTAATTTTTGGTTTCATTCGAGAGCACCAAAGCATGCCAAGCCATAAAAACCCCCAGAAACARATACAAAAAAACCCTGGCATGCCTGAATCTTGTGCAGATAGAGGAAGAGGTMATTTAGAACATTACTGAACCAAGAATATTGAAATGACATCTGAACAAAACCAAACTATGCAGTTTTAAAGCTGTCCAGGCTTCTGAAGGAATATTTGTAAGAAAAATTGGCTGCAGATGCTGGCAGCATATGGAATGCATAGAGGCCACCTACAGCAAACTGAGAATTCCACAGAAAAACAGGTAAGCTATTTGATTGATAGCCCACTCCCAAAAAATCTGGAACACTGAAGAGAYACAGGCAACACAAGGAAATTTATGTATACTGTTCATATATTGGATGTGACRTGCCAGTTCTGCTGAAGCACAGCTGAGTAAAAGACTATCTACTGAAAAAGCAGACTGAAAAGGGCTAAGACAAAAGTTTCAAGAAAACAGAATGTGATAAAAGGTGATAAAACCAGAAGATAAATAAAAGAGATGACTGAACTGCATGAGTATGATAAAGAATTCACAATAAAAYCCACAATGCTGTGCACCTATAAGGCCACTCCAAAACAAAGTGCTGGAAAGGTTGCATCCATTATGACAGGGCTTAATGGATTCATTTGCATGACCAAGGAAAAAAAGACTTTYTATCAGAGGTTTTATTACAGGTAACTGTCACTAAAACTCAGCAGATTTAGGTGATGAGCAAGAATTCACTGTTCCAACCACATCATCCTCCAGTCAGCTGCATGTCTCCTACAGGGACACTGACATCAATCTCTATTTTCTAACAATTCATCAGACTTTGTGAAATGCGTGAAAATTTTATTGGAGGACTCCAAGTTCCAAAGTCATTGCCAGGGGGACATGCAAAAGGAAAACTGGAACTGCTCTGCTGCAGCCCAATTCCACTGGAGACTAGCTCAAAAAACCCCAGTTTAAATGGTCTGCCTTCTTTTCAAAGGTCAGTCCCTTGAACACCTGAAACCCCCACTCTTCCAGCACCACCAACACCATTAACTATAAAACAATCTGCCAAAAGGCAATTGAGTTCTGGCATGTTGTTCCACCCTATGATAAACCTTACAAAAGTGGAGATTCAAAGGCAAAATTCTACCTTTGACATATTTTAAATGGGGGTGAGCRGGGGACAACAGCCACTGGACAAGACAGAGCCACCACACTGTTTGCTGCAACTTCTGGTTCTTTTCTGTTATTAATTAATAGATAAGTTGAGGTAATAGATAAGGTGCATTCAAAAGYCAATACATTCCTCATTTTTAAACAGAGGTGAGAACCAAGAGAAAAACTTCTCTGTTTTTTTTGTTTGGTTTGGTTTTTTTTTTCCGATAGAGCTCAGCAGGACAACAAAGGGAACCTTCCTAATACACAAACACAGGAACCTGAATTCATGACAAAGCTAAATAAACTGGATATAGTAACAWGCAGCTTTCTGCTTTTCTGCACTACAGCACCATTCATCCTCACTTATTAAAGTGGGGTGCCTTGAGGAGCATAAAATTACATGAGTGAAGGCCAGACAGAGACTATGTCCATGTGGATAAATCTGCTCTGGATGGGTCAGCCATGAATCACACTGCAAGCACTGAGGAAACCAGTATATGATGAACCAATGCCTGGCTTTTGTATCTACTCAGAAAAGCAACTGTATTGCATCTTGAGCTGTTGCTCCACAGTCAGACTGAACATGCCTAACTTAAGTTATTCCTCTCACTTCCCAGTTCTTGCTCATACTCGATCCCAATGCCCTACCAAGAGTACCTGAGGCACTACCCAAAGAAAGGTGGACCAAACAGGGAAAGGGTGGCAACATGTGGAGAAATGCTTCAACCACCATCTCAGGAGCATCAYTGCACTCTAAATGACTTCCAGAACCACAGGGTGAACATCTTGACACCCTGAGAAGTCAAAYAGACACGAGCAGGATTCCTACATCCATGCAAAACAGAACTAATAACCATATAATAGCTGTCATTCACAATGCAATTTTTCACATTTCAGCTCTTGCACTAGTCAGTACTTTGCCACGCATACCAGTTTTCCTAATATCCACATGCCAAGGCAGACTCAAATAATTGACACATCTCCAGATAAGTGACAAGATAGGAGTGAGCAAAAAACACTCTCCCCTCCCTTCACCCTTCCACAGTGTCAGAGGCTCAGAGTTAATAAGTTGCTTACTCCAGACATGCTACAAATGCATTTGAGCTGCAGCATCTCTTTGAAGATCTTACCTCATAAAATGTTCCCAGGTATATTGTGAAACATAAATTTCAGAAATTTGTCAAGATATGTCAAGATTCCACCAAGTTTGTCAGCTAAGAAGAAATACATTTGATTCTACCTTAGATGAACACAATTCTACTACCTTTGACAAACATTGCCTGGGACTTATATTTGTGTCACATTTTCCAAAAAGCAGCTGAAATAATACACAATTGAATACTGCTGTCTGGGAGAAAAAAAAATATTTAGCCCATAAACAAACAGGATCAAATTACCCAGAAGTACACATGCCTTGCAGCAAGCACAAGAAACACCACAGCAAATAACATACATAAATATTCTTCAGAAGCATCTGGCAAAATTCACCATAATGAATTCAAAATATTCAAGCAATTATTTCCAGCCAATCATTTATTTCTTTCAGAACTGAGATCCTTAGCATTTTATTATGTTCTTTACTGTCAAGGCATATTTCTTCAGTAGTTTGACTTTTTCCCCCCCCCCMCTTGCCATTTGGCTAAGCAACTAAGTAACTTATTCAGTAACTTCCAGACGACCTAGCAAATGGAATTGATTTGGATTAAATAGCAACAGATTATTTCAGTAGTTAAGTAGTCACGGGTATGCCAGCAACATAACACATCTCAAATATATACCACTAATCCTATCAAGTATGCTTTTACTTATCTTTCACTAAACATCTATTTTATGGTCCATTTCTTCACACCTTCTAATCACGGTTCAGTTACAATGTCAAAAAACCTGAAATCCCAAAYTAAAAGCACATAGAGTCACAACAAAGATAATTTTCTGATTAAGAGGTACATAAGGGACTGCTGTGGAATCATTAGTGTTTACAACTATAAGCATATTTACCGCTTTCCATCCTTTACAGGACAGATTTGTTACAGTTGAAAGCTTTTCCTTCAGGRCCTTTTAGAGAAGCACATATATCCCACAGATATGCCACAAAGTCGTCTCAGTAAGGCAAAACACAACTGTTCTCCTGGGGGGTTTTTTTTGAGAGTACAAGGGCAAGATGAGGAAAGGGACAAGGAAAAAGGAAGGAAAAGGTGTGCACGCAGGAGAGGGAAACCATACCTCTACTTTAGAGCTGAAAGGACTTAAACTCATCTAAACCAGAAGTCTTTTCCATTCCCCACCTTTTGCTTGCTCAGATTTTTGTTTATTTTTCTGACTCATTACGCAAAAATTTCCTAGATCCTAATCAAGTCTAACAATGCTTCAGAGGAAACACAACTCCAAAATGGGAAGGGGGAGAAAGTCTTATTTAGGAATTCTTCATGAGCCATTAAATTATAAAAACTCAGGATATCCTCCAGGAATGGTAAGAAAAATGCTACATAATAAAGTACAATATCCTTAACTCATCAAAACATGACTTGGCTCTGAACTCTGGAKGTCAAGAGCTTAGATGATGATTGTTCATTCTTATATTGCACTTCTGTTTGAAGTACCCCAGATTCTTCCAGGCGTGGAGTTTGAAATGAATTTAAGAATCAAGCCAAAAGAATCACAGATGAAATCCTGAAATGGATCAGTGGACAGCAAAGATATCTGAACACAAAGTATATGAAACACACAGGGTCTCCCCAAAAAGCCTCTGTTGTCAGAGAGCCTCCACAAGAAGTAACTTTCTATTCCATTTTAAATGATCGTCTTGGCCAACACCAGGCTACACATGATGCGCTTCATCAAAAGCCTCATCTTTGAGCACTTGAAAATTATTCACTTTAGCCACACAATACCATCTCTCATTTGTATTAGCCCTACATCATTTTCTTATCTGGCTTCAAATAAAATACGCAAGTAAACAATGTTGCATCTATTTTTCTAATGATTACATTTTTTTCTGTCTTTGGAGATTTAAAAATAAAGACTATGTCATTGGTTTATCTATGAAATCTCAGAGTTTAAAAGACAAAACAGACTAATATGAGAATAAAATTCAAATAAAGAAAGACATTTTGAAAATGCATTCTAGTTCAAAAARTAACATTTGCTCTCAAGATATCCTTTATCCAATTAGATTCAACCTTGGGAAAAACAAGGCTAAGTAAGACTGCAAACTGCTCACTAAAGCCTGTCAGTCTTTTCTGAGTCTGGGTTAAAATTCATGGTGCAAATTGTACATTTTGGAAACAGAGAAGACTGCGAGCCATCCGTTTCAGAGGAAACAAGTTCAGCATGTGTATTGATAGCATGTACATGCTAGGCTTGCCATCTAATACTAAATGCCCATGTAGAATAATCTTGTTTCTTAAYTATCTATTTTAATTAGCTAGTGACATGAAACAGGGTGCTATGACATATTATTGCTATTATATATTAAGAATTATATAAATATATAATAGTTAATATATTATATATATCGCTTATTACATTATAAGCAGTCACACTCTCTTCTCAGAAAACCCAACAAGAGAAGCAAAAATCTAAGCAGAGTGACAATTTTACATGTACTGCTGTGGATAACGACCAGCATTTCCACTTCTGTGCAAGACTGGAGAGRTAAACACCACACAGAACCCTGGGCATTAAAGCAGTTCCTCCAAAGTACAGCACGCTATCCTTGCCTACCGTGACACAAATCCTCCTTCCCTGCAGCAGCACTGTCACTTGTGCAGTTAAATCATTTTTTGGTTGCCAATCAGTACCAAAGCCAAGCAAACACCTGCTTGTTTCTAAGAGAACTAATCAACAGTGCTGTCAACTGCACTTCAGTTTCCTGACAGATCACTGCAACACCCATGTAGGCTCTGCTCGCTCTGAGCTTCCCACACTGGCAGATTTGCAGTGGCTGTAGYCACCAGCTGTCTCGTGCCATCCCAGTCAAAACCAGTAAAAAAAGAGCCACGTAGCTGTACTGACAGCTGGGGTATTACCCATGCAAACACATCATTCAGTGCGGCATGGCTGAAATGCCAGCTAATGGTTTGGATTCAGGAATTACTCTTCATAGCAGAGAAAATTACTCATWCAAAACCAGTCTAACAGCTTAATAGCTACATTCAATATCCTCAGCCATAAAACACAGAGATTGGAACCAAGACCTCTGGGAGATGTACCTAATTTTGAAAGAGAAAATAATAAATAGCTGATAGGCTCTTCTAGATTATCACACTTGCTGTCAATGACAGAGTGCTTGTGATAAACACATGGGATTGCCAGTCAGCACAGCCAGGTTAGAGCACAGCTTGCAGGTTCTGCTGTATTTCCGTGCAGAAGCAATAGGCCCTGAGAGAACTTAGGCTGGGAACTGAAGTTCCCAAGTGCCCTCTCCAAGACTGGGTGGTTTCTTAGGTACATTTTCAAACCCACGGGGACTAAACCAGAAACAGAGCTCCCCTCACAAAATGGGATAGGAGGGAAAGTGGAGACTCATTTTTACAAGCTAGAACACTTCTAGGTGAGTTCTTTGGGTCTCCAAAGAAACCTAATATGCTTTTTAAAGAATAAAAAGTAGAATTAGCAGTGGAGAGCCCCACTAAAGTAGAAGGGGATTTAACAATTTAACAAGAATTTTAACCACTAGCATAATAACAGTTTTAGGTGCCTGTGTAAGAAAAGGTTACTTTACCTTTCCCAGCCACGGGCATTGGCCCAGCCCCTCCCTTATTTTGCCACCCTGCACAAAAACATGTGCAAAGATAAAACCAATGTATCACCAAGAAAAACTAACTACAAGAAAATGTATAGTTGCACATGAGCCATTTCATCCAGTCAGGTGAAAACCAGAAATTCTCTCTTTCAAGAATATTAGCATTACACACACTGAGGTACCTGTTCATGAGTGTTGACATACTGCATTTCACACCATAAAACATAGCAAAAGCAAACAATTAAGTGCAATTACTATATGGCACAGRAAGATTAGGGAATTAGTAACAGCTCCAGCTGCACAACTTGTTGGAAAAGTATTTCTTCCATCCTAAGCCCATTTGCAGAACATGATAAATTGAATATTAATGCAACACGCAACTTACAAAATCAGTAATGCAATTTTTAGGCTGCTTGAATCAAGACAGTCCTTATCTCAGACATTAAAGACCTTTGTGTTTACAAATCCACAGCAGGCTGTGCTTTAGRGCTTACACATGTGAAACAGATTAAGGGGCACCATGGTGAGGGTTAATGTCTCAAACTTTTTGCTGGCTACATCGTCAGTCCCCTGCTGCTATTTTCTATCCCGAGTAAAGATTCAGCATCGTTTACCATGTACACTTCACCTCTCACTTTCTGCTTTGTTTTAACAAGTCTTCACACATTAATCTTAACTACAGTTACTCTAAAACAGGTATGACWTGGGCATATGATACCTTGCAAAACAAAATCACTGTTTAGCTTTAATCCCAAGTGCCCACTGCTTTGGAAATGATGGTTCTGCCACCTTATCAATCAAGAAACAGACAAAAGAGAAAAGCTATCAGCTACAGTTTTCAGCTGTGGGGCAAGCCTCACAAGAGACTTTTTCTTGAAGACCTAAGTCCTAAAATTTGGAGTTTGTGTAAAAAAAATAAAAATTGTTTTCGATACAAAATAAAGTTCAGATCTACATACCTGTGTAAAGAAAAAGCTTTAAAGAAGRAAAACAATATTAAATGTTTACGAGGAGCCCATAGTATTTTAAATCTCATTATTTTTATGATTTACTTTTTTTTAGGGAACCTGACTCATGATCTTTGAATGCATTCAGCTGCCAACACAGCGCGTAGGAAGAAAGCATTAGAGACTGCACRTATCTGCACAGCAAGGCATTTGGAAAGATGGCCTGGACAAACGTTAAAAAAATAGGTTTGAGGACTCAAAACTTTCTTAAACAACTCCTAATGTAACTGGCATGCAAAGATGATTGCTCTTCCAAACAACATTTTGAGATGTGACTGCAGGAAAAATAATCTATTTTACTGGGAACACAGTCCTTTATCTAGGCTCATTACCTCACTTCAGTGATATGTTCCAGAAGATTTCACAACAGATTAAGAAAAAAATGTGTTTTTTTCAAGAGACACGTTCTTTAAAAGATGCACCAACACAGACACACACCCTAAAATAAAAGCTCTCAATCTGACAGAAGAGAAAATATATTCATTAATATCAGGAGTGCCTTTGTGCACAGGAAAACCASTAATTATTCTGGGCAGCAGATATAAATTGCCAGCACTAGCACAGAAGAGACTTACCAAAGCTGAGCCAGCCCAGCCTGCAGCTGGGAAGAAACCAGCTCTCCCCAGGCTCCCCTGCCACAAGGAGAGCTGCAAGACCAAGGGGAGAATGGGCATTCACTTCCCTTCCACACATCTTTCCCCACAGCAAGGAGAAACCTCACCCCAGCCTTTTGTCTAATGGAAAATAATTTTGATTTTGCCTAGACTGCTGAGATCTCTAAAAAAGCCTTTAAGGGCCACAGGGATTTAGAGAAGATCAYTTGGAAAGTTTAAGCACAGTGTTTAAGTGTCTAATGTCCCATTCTGCCCAGAAGGAACTGAAGATCTGGCATCTGCACGTAGAAGAACAAAAATGGAAACAGAATAGAATATTAAATGTCACAACAGGTACTAGTCAGGATTCTGCTTTGCACACTGTAGTACTGCTGCATTTTGCCTTTGGTCAGAATTTCCCCCATTAAAWCTAAGGGGACAGAGAGAGCAGAGGAAGAATTGAAAAAAAAAAATAAATAAAATCACATTAGAAATCTTGAAATGTTCCAGAGAACCCATCAGCCCTCAAAACACTATTCCAYTCTATCTGAAAAGAATGAGGAGGAATTTGCATGCAGTTTTACAGCTTCTGTGTTATTTTGGGAATTACGAGAAGACTGAAGAGATTAGGCTTCTGTACTCATATCTATTCCCAAGTACTCAAGTATCCACACATCCCCCTCCACAAAGCAATAAAGTAAGCTAGAAACAGCCATCACATACTTTTGAACGCCAAAAGATTTGCCATAGAAGTCCCATATTTTTCAACATAAAAAAGTTATTTACTTGTGTTGCTCAGGATACCTCTACCGCACACGAATAACCRGAATACCTAAACAATTTCCACAGATTATAGTTCTAATTTCTGGTGACCAAAAAACCACACACACACACCCCACCCCCTTAATTCTATCAACAGAGCCAGCTGCAGTCTCCAACATTAAGAGAATTGTTTACCAAGTTACACTGGTGCACACCATTGCAAGGCAAGGGTGTTGATCAGGTATTGCTGACAAAACACAGAAAAACATTTGGCTGCACAGATGTTGCTGAATCTTTATAACTCCAAGTGATATAGCAAATGGAGAAAACACAGCTCAGTTCTTTGAATAAAACCAGAATATGCAAGCTTAGGGTGCAACATAAAATAGATGCAGTAGTAACCAAGTGATTACCTACTAATAAGATGAATATGTCAGACTCTGGAATTAAAATGACAGAATTTCTTAATGGCTGCCCTTCAAAACAGAAAAGAATATTGCAGAAGTTCAAGAAATCCAGTGCCTTAATCTAAGAAGCTTTCCAGTACTTTTTGCCAAATTATCAAGGAGCCTGTAGGTGTTACAGCTCGAGTTCTGCTTTTTGCTTCAGTGAAAACTACTTAGATGGCTGTCAGAAACCCAGGTGCTGCCTGTTCTACAAATATGTTTGTTTCCTTCAGCTACAAAAGTCTACATTCTCTCTGTCTTTGCCTGATGTGTAATTACACATCAGGAACGTAAGTCACTCCAGCCTGACGAAACAATCATATCTCAATCTGGAGTGCCCTCTTAGCATGGTGATAAGAACATCTGCTTAAACTGGCAAGGGGGGGGGGGGGTGAGGAATGAAAGTGGAAATTCTTTCCTGGGAATTCATGATGTGTTTTCAGCTGGATAAATTCTCTACTGGAATTTTGGATAAAATCCGTGGTAACATCACTTCAGACTCCTGATGTTCAGTTTAGTGTAACAAACGTTCTTTGAAACCACACAGCAAGAGGGGGCCTGAAGGGAGGGCTGTCTGCTTATTACATGCAGTGGAGCTGCAGCCTAGGTTGAAAAATGCATTTTAAGTGCATTAAAATGCTTAAGGAAAAACATTTTTAAAGACTTAAGAGCTACTACCAACCATTCCCAGAGTCTTTCTAGTGCCCCTGGGCAAACAGAGTGGCACAGACAAGGTCCACAGCTACAYACCTGAGACTGAAAGAGTGGGCAGTGATGCCACTACTGCATTCAGGTCTGTGCCCTGAGGACAGACCACAAAATGAAGATAATTGAGTAAACCTACCTCCTTTCTTCCTCCCAGCCCTAACCAGCACAGGYCACGTAACACAGAACAAGGCTACACATTCAATGTCAGTGGTTGGCCATCCCACAACAGCAAATCCACTCAACAGCTTGATTAAGCATTTAAGTCACAGGGAATGTTCAGGGGASCACTGGCAGTGAGGTAGCAAAGCTATTTGCATGAACAAAGCCAACATTCTGATCCYAGGGATTCAAGAGATACTAGGAAGGAAATTACTTCCAAAGATATTGACAGATGTATCTGCATGCATAGTTACATTCTGAAGGTAAGAGAACCAAAGAGAACATTGTTAGGTAGCTATGCAGAGGCACTCTGTGTTCTCACAGGGGCAGTATTGTTTGCTCTTTTCTGGATTACAACCTGAATCTCTGAAGGAGCTTATCCCTTCAAAAATCAGATTACAGTAAGGAAGGAGATAGAGAAAATGTTTATTTGTGCCCAATTAGCATATTCTTATGCAACAACTCTATTAAGTCATGAACTAATGATTTTTTGCCTTGTCTCAAGAGCTGACGTACTTGGAACACGGACTCATCTTCTGCCACGTATTCCACCGTTGATAATAACTGAAAATTCTAAGGAACCTGCAGTTCTTTTGAACAGAACCTGGTGGACTTCAGCTCTCAGTGTTAGACTTATTCTCTTGAAAAAAATGACAGAATTAGAATCCTGACAAATGCCATACTAGGTATGACCAAAGTTTAGTGATAAGGTAGTTTCCCTCTGTTCTCTTTCAAGCTATGTCAGTTCCCCAGTTCAAGCTGAAGCTGTCCTTTAATTAATTCAGCTGGTAATTCTAATTATGTTCTTATGACATGCTCAAGCAATACACTCTTGAGGGATTATCTCAAGAGAAAAACTAATTCTATAATTGTAACACAAATTCCAGTTTACTGTATTTGACCTCTCAAGTGCTTCATGTAAGTCTCCTGATTAGGAGTTTTAGAGCATCCAGCAATGTTTACAAACATYGTACATTACAAGCAATGTTTACAAACTGCTACTGAACCACATAACCTTGTCTACAGGCAATAGACTAGCAAATTACAATGAGCTTGTAAAGGAAAATCTGAAATGGCACATCAGGTAAGTGTTTTGCAGAACAGCAGACGCACAATCTTTGAACTCCAGAAAAACCCTCAAAAAGATTACAGTTACCTCCAAAGACTAAGGAGGCAGTACAATTCAGTAGTTTGCATAACATCCCCTCCTSTTTCCCACTCCTGTTAACCACATCTTCCTCCAGTAGCAGGAGAATTCCTATGAGATTTAAAATGCTTTACACAGAACACTGTATCACAGTTTACTGTTGCAATAATTTTAATTTCTGTACTCATCACTCCCAAGACACACCCAATCACGTCATCCTAACTTCTCAGGCAACCAGAGTTGCACTTGTTTCTGGTTATTTCCAGTCCCCTTTCGTTAATATTCCTGCCACTGTAGCTCTGCTGAGAGTATAAACCAAAGTCCTCCCTTGCATCCTTCAACACTGTGCCATAATACCAGGCTTTTAACCCTAAACCACTCTCTTTATTCAAGCCATTCATGTAAACATAAGCCTTTAATGAGATCTATAATCACTAACGCGTTCATACACTTAAAATGCGTCCCAGAAAAGTGTATGGCTCATAATCACGAAATTATTCCCCCCCTGTTTTGTTTTTTCTTTCTCTAAGTTCATGTGGATAATCTCCAAATATTTGAAGTTGTACCTGACATAYTACTGCATTCCAAATCTGACAAGTAAATCTACAACTATGAGGCAAAACTTGCTGTTCATTCTAAAATGACCACAAAAATAGAAGTTTGACCTTCAAAAAGATATTCTTTCCCTTTCTGGTGAATTGTTTTGTCTTATTTCGATTGCCACCCTAAGTGGCTCTGAAGTACTGCTCATCCCTACAACAACTGAAAGGTGCCACTCAGGTTRCATGTCCACCTAACATACAGGGGAAGAAAATCACAGTAAATAACTTCAAAAAGGAGAAGTAGTCACATAATGCACAAATATAGACATGTATTTATATTTATGCTGAATAACCCAAATATATTGCTATGATATTTTATGTGAATCTCCACACATTCAAAGCACCTTCATTTATGCCTTGCTTTCCAGTTTATTGGGGAGGGGGTTAACATCTTTTTAGTTACGATAACTTTTTCTTTTCATAAAGATGACTTTTTAAGAACTTGCAACTGCAATGGAACAGTAGGAACTGAAAAGTTTAAAAGTTGCATGCCATTTAAATGAGAAATCTAATAAGTGTCTTAAGTTCAAAAAAAGACCCCAGAAATCTATTTCTTCTGAAGGGAGCCAATTCCTTTGTATGAAGAATACAATTAACCTTTACGGGCCTTAGATTGACTCCAGGTGCCCCCTAATAAATGAGAAGGACAGTGAAATTAAATGAGCAACATACTTTTACACGTTCCTCTAATTGTCACACAACTTTAGACCCTCTCAAACTGAGAATGTCTCCCTGAATCTCCCTCCCCGACTCCGAGGCAGAGCTGCAGTCCTTGCTCAGATTTCTCTCTATTCGCACGATGATCCAGCAAACTCCTCCAGCACTCCACCCTCCCGACACACGCGGAGTTAAAATTAACTTGGTGGTTTTGGGTTTGGTTACGAGCCGAAGATCCTCCCTTGTACAACAACTGAGCGCTCAGCAGCCCCGGCRGAGAGCTCGGCAGCCGCCCAGCACCGCCGGGCTGCCACGGCGGAGCCTCACGAGGAAAACAAAACCTCGTCTCGGATAAAGCCTTTACTGTACTTACAACGGGCAAAAAAAMCCCCAATCCCGAATGAAAGGCATCTCATTATTCGCAGCTACTTGAAATTCAAACAGCCCTGCCCGGGTGTCCGAGACCCCCGGCTCCGTGCGGGTGCCGGGCTGGGGAGCAGCGGCTGCCGGCGGCCCCCGGGGCGGGGAGCGCGGACCCCGCGGGAGCGGCACCGCCAAGCAGGTGAGGCGGGACCGCAGGAGCTGCCCCGGTTCCAGCCCCGGGAAAGAACCGCGGTACCCGCCTCACCAAGTTCCCCGCCGACGGCACAGCCCGGGGCAGCGCTGCCGCCGCGGCGATCAACAGGCGCTCAGACCCCCGTCCCTCCCTCCGTGCCTCGGTGGCTGCCCCGGCGCGGGGCCCCGCGGTGCCGCCGCGTACCTGGGATGGAGCAGCCCGTCCCGCCGCCTCTCCGCGCCGCTCGCTCCGGCCACGGCCGCCCCGAAAGTTTCCTGACGTCAGCGCGGGCGGGCGGGAGCGGACCCCGCCCGCTGCCGGGCTCGCCGCCGCCGGGCCGGGCCGCCGCCGCTGCTCCCGGGCTCCCCCTGCCTCCCGCCGGCACCGACAGGGCCGGGCAGCGCCACAGCGAGCGCCGGAGAGGAGGCGTGAGGAGTAGGCAGCAGTTGGGAAAGTGAGGAGCGCGAGGTAGTAACTCTACGTTCCTGAAGGAAGCGTCTCCCAAAGGAAAGATAGTAGACTCACTCGCACTGGTCTTGGTTAAAGCTGCAGTGATTTTGGTGAAATTTTACGCATTTTACAGACGCACCACGTCATACTGACTTTGGAGAACGTCTGTGGCATGCACTCCCCATTAAAATGTCCTTTAGAAACACCAGAACGGTGCAATCCAACGTATTTTTCTGACAGTCATGGTACGTGCAAAGTTAGGGAYAAACTATTTTCTGTTGAAAGACAAKGAATTCATATCTGCCATATTTCTTTTATTCCTGATGGGCTTCTGCCGTGATGCTGCCAATAATAGGGCAGGTACTGTCTGTGGAAAGGCAGGAAACTCATCTATTATTCCTCCCTGATTGTTTTTTTCCTAACAGCAYGTGAAAGATGCCTTTCATTTTACGTTAATCAGCAGACAAACCTCGAGAATGGCCATTTAGAGAGCAGAATAAARCATGTCACTGAAATCAAAGCAAAGGTGTTTTGTCTGCAGCAGGTGTATTCTTGTTTTAAAGACAAGATGGAAAACAGTTCAGGGTGGCAATTTATGGCCCAGAGTGGAAAAATCATGACAGAAAAAAGAAAAAACATGGAGTGTAGAAGTCAGAAGGAGGCAGCTTTTTAAATCATTAAGCTCTATATAATTACATGCATAAGTATGAAATATGCAAAAATTTAATTAGTATGGCTGCCTTTGCCATTCATGACTAAAATAAAAAACCAAAACCAATCAAACTCCAAAACAGGTACACAAAACCCAAGCAAATTAGTAGTTTGTCTGCTCTAGGCATCACAAAGCTACTGAAATCCTCCATCAGTTCAGTCYCTCAAGTAAAGGAAACAAATGCTAACTTTTCATATGGTTTCAGAGTTATTTGTAAACTTTACTAGGAAACTAACAAGCTAAACTACAAAATATAAATAGAAAATGAATTCTGAGCAAGAAGGAAAATGRAAAACACTTGGGGAAATTGTATTAACTTTATGTTCTATATAACATCGAATCCAGGATTTGTTTTCAGCTACTGTTTTCATACACTAAATCTTCAATACTTTAGGTGGGAAAAAAACCCCTCACATAAGGAAAAAATACTCCTACTACCTGTCTGTCGCAAGAGGACGTGAAAAGAGGGACACTCACCTGTCAAGTTGAGAGYRAGAAAAAGAAGRAAGTTACTTTTAGATTCAGGGTTTAAATAGAGTTTGGACTTTGACCAGCGATTGGGGGGACRAGGTTGACACCCCTCAGACCCCACTGGTCAAACCAGCAGTCCATCAATTTGTCTTTCCCCCTGGAAGGAATGTATTTACAAAATATCAGTCTTTGTTTTTGTTACAATGCCTAAGAACTCTCCAGTCCAAGCATGAAAACATCAGAAGGCTGAAAAATCAGGGCGACACCTGTCTACTGCAGCATAAACACAGCTGAAGGAAAATCTAAGGAATCCGTGCAAAATACATTTCATTCACAGATGTTGCATGAGTGGCCAACAGAAATAAACTCTTTTTTTGACTGTTGTTGTWACTGACAGCTATTCCCATACACCTTTCTGCAGCATCTTGTTGGAGCTGACAACTGCATTCCATGCGTCTCCTCAGCCATTTGTCCCTGTCAAAAACAGTGACAGAGAGGATGGGAAGAGAGATAATCTAGGAATTGTAGGAAATCATTGAAGCAAAAGCAAACTGCTATCCAGAACCTTATCTTTTAGAGTTTCCCAAAGATACAGACATTCATCTAGCACAAGTTCCAAACTTAAAATTGTGATAAAACTTTTAGGCTTTGATAGCTTGATTTTCATGTTTGTGTGGGTGGTTTTTGAAGCAACAAGGCAGATCATGTAGTGCTTCCGTAGGCAAAACTGCAGCTCATTTCAGTGTCAGGAAGCATTTTTATCTRTTTGGCATTCCACAACATACATCCAAAGTTGGTCTTTGGTTCAGATCATAAACAAGTGCTCAGCCTTGTTCAGTAGGTGTACCAATTTTAGTTTGATTAGACAAGCTCAGCTGTCATCTGCAAAGCAGAGCACRCTCTAGACAAAGAGAAAACATTTTGGCTATTGAAATGCATGCTATGAGTTTTTCAAAGGTGACGCAGAAAGCAAGTAAAATTAAGGGCACTTTAAATTTTTTTTTGTGATACCATAGCAGATTCTATACTAGAGAAAGCTAAAAATAAATTATTATGCAGGAATGGGTTTTTTTTTTACTTACTGGGTATTCTGGAGTAAAGTATGTTTGATCAAATCAGGGTAGATTTTTTTCTAAAATCAAGTTATATCATTTTAAACGCAATAAAATTACATGTATATAATATATTAGTCAGGAAAGGACATTTTTCAAAATCCCTTCTGCATGCAACATTTTTTTCTTAAAGAAAGTGAGACATTTTATAACACAAGAGGAAAATACTCAGTAGGAAGCTTTCTAGTTCTTCTGTGATATATTTTTGACATAATCTGTACTGAAATGCTTAAATAAAAGGAATATAAAGCAAACCTATTTTCAACTTAAATTTGCTGCACAGTACTTGAAGGGAAGAAAAGAAAATGTGACATCTTTCTTCTGTGGACAATTTTTTTTCCCCATCAGCAGTGGTAACCTCAGGGYGCAATGAGGACATTATTTGAGAGGAAAAGTAGAGCAAAAAAATATTTGAATTCTCTCATTAMTATCTATTCCTCTTAGTTTTCAATTGGTGTGGTCCTTAAAAGAAAAGACTGAGAGCAG
Organism: Mixornis gularis; assembly: GCA_003546035.1. Taxonomy (NCBI): domain Eukaryota; kingdom Metazoa; phylum Chordata; class Aves; order Passeriformes; family Timaliidae; genus Mixornis; species Mixornis gularis. The sequence goes on from QVAJ01000104.1 coordinate 2,102,371, forward strand.
AAAGAACCAAATCCTGCCTTGCTCAGTAGTCTAGMTTCCCCACAATCCAAGTGCACAAATTCAGGTCGTTACCAAGACTATCGTACTTGAGTGTTGCAGAGAAGTTGAGCAAAGAACTGGGCACATGAGAAATAAAAAGGGAACACTCAGAGGAAAAAAAACCTTGCAGAAACAATCATATAGAATAGTTTGGGTTGGAAAGGACCCTAAAGATCATCCAGTTCCAATCTGCTGCCATGAGCAAAGACCTTTCGCTAGGCCAGGGTGCTCAAAGCCCCATCCAGACTGGCCTTGAATACTCCCAGGGATGCAACATCCACAGTTTCTCTGGGAAATCTGTTCCAGTGTCTCACAAGCCTCAGAATTTCCTCCTAGTATCTAATCAACACCTGCCTCTTTCAGCTGGGAGCCATGTCCTGTCACTATATTCTCTTACGAAATGTCCCTCTCCACTTTCAGGCTTGCATCCTGGATCCTACGTGAATGATCTGGTTTTGTYCTCCTGAGACTGTAAATGTCAGTCCTGTAAACAGATGATGGTGATGACTGGATGGAGATCATAGAGGACAAGCAAAAGCAATAGAATCAGAAGTCTTTTAGACCTGAAGCCGTGACAATATCAAAGAACAGATACCAATCACTTGGACTGATTTGCCAAAAAATAGTTACTAGAGGAAGCAGAGATTARAGAATTGCACCAATTACAAAACCTGAGGAGTTTCCCCACCATTCTGAGCCCTGTCTCACTACAGACCAAAAGCTACATCACATTACTCTGCAAGACCATGAAACAGGAAAACAAAACAACCCCTGTTCCATCCTTCTTACAAAGGAACAATGCCAGAGAAGTTATGCCCAATTTTCTATTTAACTTATAGCCCCTTTAACGTTGTTGTGGTAGTAAAACATTACATGTACTTCCCCATTTAAAATTTTCCTCACCTTGCCAAAAGAACTGTAAATTGCCACTTTGTAAACAGGTATCACAGCCCAAAAATGTTCTTAATGATCTTGGACTATAACAACAACAACATGAACCCTCTAGTTCAGCAAAGGGAAGGACATCTTTAGCACTGTGATCATTTTAGGCATCACAGATAGCAAAGGCCAGAAGGACYGGTGTAGCCTGCCAATTACTTGCCTTATCTATGGTCTTCACCAAGCACATAACAAGGCTACTGTTGGTCAGATCATCAGAGCAGATGCTGGTCTCTTTAAGGCAGCTGTATAGAATCACATTACCTGAATTTTCACTTTGATTTGACAAAATAAAAACCTCTTTTACAAGAGGTTTTATGACAGAGACTTATATACATTAGAAGATATGATATGGAGACAGTAAAGAGGAAAACGTGAGTAGATATCTGTTCTAGCTGTATTAACTGGGAATGTAATCGTCTTTCAAAGATGTGAAGAGTTATTCACTCAGAAACACAATATTTCTCATGTTTCTCTTATGTTCCCATTTATTAAAAGATTCTTGCCAAATATTTGAGAGTTTTTTTCTGCTTGTTATGCTGCTACTCTTTCTTCCCATTTTTGTAAAACTTTAGGAGCAGAAAGAACTATTACATTACTTTGATTTGCTGGGTGCCATAGGCTACACAATTTTAACCAGATGTCTTAACTATTGAGTTATTAGAGTACATTCAGAGCCTGAAGAAACTAGTACTAAATGGACGAGAAAAACAAGCTGCTGACAATGCTCGAGTGTAGGTGGTGGTGACTGATTTACTGTTGCTCATTACAAACCTGAGCTGGTTATCACTGTGYTAATAACAAGACATATAAAGAAGGTCCTTTATGTCATAGCTACTAGAGTTTTCATCCCAAAGGCTATCAGACTCTGTAGCCCTGAAGCTTTTTCTTGGAGTATGTGACRTTAAAACTATTGTAGTCACCCCTACAAAATATTTCCAAAATAGAAAAGCAATATTCTATGTAGAACTTCTCACAGACTCATGCTGGTTATAAACATCCCATCAAAAAACCAAGAGAAACAAAGAGACATCGGGTACTTCATTCTAAAGTTTTGAGAAAAGGAAGAAGCAGTAGAGAATTTTCATTAAAAACTAAAGGCTAACATATAGTATTCCTTGCTATAAAACAAGAATAGGAAATGCTTATTTTGTTTAGGCTTTTTTCTGAGCCAGTTGTCCTTTGAAGTGTGGTAGGACGTCTACTTATGAAAATATCTGAATGGTCTAAGTTGTTTAGTCTAGGACAAAAACCTAGATCACTAAGAAGGCCTAAAAAACTAACCATGGCACTAGCTTATGACAGAAACAATCAAAGAAACCATTACTTTTCTCTACGCTGCACATGAACCTAAGTTTTTAAAAATACTTATAATATTGAAAAAAGAAAAGCAACAAGAATTTACTCAGTGGTGCATAAATCAAAGAAAAATTTCAAGTTAAGTCTCACAGACCTCACCAGGATTTTTTCCTGTGGACTTCAAAGAACACAATGTACTAATAAAATGTTTGAACAAGAGTAAAACCACAAAATAGAAAGCTGTTGCAGCAGCGCTCTTGTTAGAGGGTAGAAATGAGCCCAGACACAGACTTCTTGGTTATCACAGATGAAAAGGGTCCTGATTTATTCCTTTTTACATCCTGACTCCAACCATTCACTGACTCTGCCTGCACCAAGCTCCTGCTGGAGGTTTCCCTTGCAGCCTCTGACTGCTGCTTATTTCCTGCTGAACTCTGACTGCAGGGATCAGTTTGCAGCCTCTGACTGCAGCTTTTACCCAGCCAGACTGTGACTGCAGGTTCCAACAACAGGCTCTGACTGCACACCCACACTGACCTCACTGCAGGGATTCTCTCTCCTCAGGATCCTGCTTCTTCATGATTCTCTCTCTTCCTCAACGTTCCTCCTCCTTCATAATTCTCCTCACCAGCTCACCCACTCCCTTTAATCACACTTACCTTTATTGGCTACAGCTGTGACTCATCAGGGGCCAGGCTGCATTTGTTAATTAACACAGCTGTTCCTTATTAGGGGCCAGGTCACCTGTATTCCCTTCTCCTACAGAAAGCCTTTGCTTTCCGGTCTTCTAATGGGCAGAATGCTGGAGGAGATCTGGAAGAATCTCTAAGCCCCTGACATAAACACTACAGCATCTATCAACATGTAAATTGGTAAGTAAAATCTTCAAAGTTTACTAAAATATCTTAGGCAAAACCTCAAAAACATAAGCATTATTTGAGGCTTTTTGAATCAAGGCAAAATTAATATTTTATATACATGCATCATAACCCAAACTTCTCTTTCTTTTCCTTATGTAACACTTCATTCTTCTTTACAGAAGACTGGATGTAGACGCATATGAAGTTAAGGCTGAGTTTACTTATTCACATTAGGTACAAATCACAGCCTTGGTGATGGACAATAGAAGTGCTGCATACATTTAATATGCATATTAAAAACTCTTGGATTACTCTTCATGTATAACTGAAAATTTAGGAGAAATGAAATTTGGTAATACTTTTAAAAGGCTAGGCAAAGTACATGAAATCTGAAGGCAGCAGGGATTCAATACTGCAACAAAGAGCCTAACACTGCAAAAAGAAATAAAGCCCTGATATACACCATGCTTTTGTGATCTGTAGGAGAAAGAATAAACATCCAATTAGAACTACCTTGTAGCTGACAGTTTGGAGTGTAATGAATTATCAGCATTATTTGTGTGCTGCAGAAATAAACTCTCTTCCTTTGCAGTCAGCTGTACCATCATTTTTAAACCCACTGCTCTCATCATTGGTCACAAATACTAGCTATCATCATGAAGTTCCTTGTTTACTTATTTTTCACGGAAAACACGTTATTCACAGAAGTTTAGCACTGTAAATATTTTTATGTATGCTCTCTGTTCTGGAATATATCTGTCTAGAAAGAGAAAGTGCCATTAATCTCTTCCAGTAGCGGTGCCATCGAAGAATACTCAGTAAATTTCAGACAATGAATTTGTCTTTTTAGGTAAAACAACATGAGGAAGCATCACTTTGGAGTTTGGGATTGCTAACTGCCAGATTCTGGCATAGACTTCCCAGCATAAACAGGTGCCTTCAAGCAAGGAGAACAGATCATCAAACCTTTTAGTGGAAAGCAACCTCCTGAGCTAGCATCTGCAAATAAACTTGGAACTGGCTTGTTCAGATATTTGAATCAACTTCCATGTTTTCCTCTAGGCTTCTTAGGTACTCTTCTTAAATTACAGGAGTGAGAAATGAACAACAGAATTATTCCTTAGTTTGTAACTGATATGTGTGTTTTATGGACACATTCATAAGTCTTCATTGCTCTCACCAGGCACAAATTCACACATTTCCACAGCTATCAGACCATGAAACTTGGTGTTATTCTCTGCTAAACGTTTCAAACCCATACTTTCTCTCCATTTTCTTGGTAGGTATTCACATAATTTTTCCTGGGCTTGTCCTTTAATAGTAATCCTTCTTTTTTATGCTTTAAATGAAAAGCAGCTGAGCCTGTAGACAGCTCATAAATGACTTTAATGTTGCAGGACAAATTCAGCTCTTGTCTAAAATGTAATCATGCATTCTCTAAAACAGAGTAACAGGTGTGAAGAACTTATGCAAGCCAGAGAACACAAAAACATACCTGCAAATCCGTCTCTGACTGGTACTGAGCTGAACTCTCTCTGTTATGTTTGTCTTGGAGTTGTTATTCTTGCAGACCTACACTGTGGTCTTTCTTGCCTCTGCCTTCAGTAATGGACAAGGCAATCCTTCGGTCAGTACCATCCATGTGCCACAAGTGGAGGTTAAGAACTCCTTTCCCTTTACCAGATGCAGTTAACATTTTAGTTCAAGGTCTGCTGATGGCAATGATCCTCAGATGCTTTTCATTAAAGCAAAGAATGATCTGTTAGAGGAGTAAACATTTCCCAGAATTTGGGCCATATGTGAGACTATATCTGAAAGATCTATTGCTTAAAACTGATCTGAAACTGCTCAGGCAAAAAGCCCAGCTGAGCTTTCAAAAGAAATGCCAAGGAGAGTGTATTTAAGTTTATATTACACTGAGTGCAATATTTTCAGATCAAGTTCAAAAATTGCCATTGATGAAGCAGCATTTTAATGCTGTGATAAAAACTCATTCAAGATGAACCCAAACTCCATCCAGAACTCCTACATCCCCCTAGTGACTATTTAACATTCAGCACACCTCAGAGTGGAGTCTAAGCATCCCTTTGAAAGCAATAACTGTTCTAATTTGTAAAGGTTGATGTTATTATTGCATTACTTTCAAAAAAGTCATGGCTGCTTATCTGTTGAATAAAGAGCAAACAGTTCAGAGAACTATGGCAGTGCAACATGTGGCTGGGCAAAACAGAGCTGTCTGTTATAGCCATCCAAAAGGCAACAGGGATGTGCTGTTCTGGGTGCTGTACCTTGTAGCCTCCCTTCACCTCAGGAAAGGAAAAAAAATATGTCTGTAACTTTGATTTTATAATGAAATCAGTAATCAGTCATTAGCCTTCTGCAATAATAAGGTATTTTGCCAACCACCCACTTCTTGCTAGGTAAAGCACAGGGAATAAATTAATCTTTGCACGCTAATGGTTCCCTCTATCAGTTCAGCAATTGATCCTTAGAGCTGAGTAACAAACGTGCTTCCCCACTCCCACACAGGTGGGTGGAGTGGCTCTCTGCTCTTCACTGCTCATTTCAATACCTGCCTCTGCGGAGCCAATCCCACCCATCTCAATAAGCAAGTAAACAACATATTTGTTCCACCAAGCAAGAGATAGCCTCAGTGACAAAACCAGGAATAAAGTTCCTGAAGAAAACATCAAAACAGTAAAATGTTCATCAATCTCCTTTCCTCTCTTTCGCTCAACTTTTCTAAAGAATGCCTGTGCTGTAGAAACAAAGCAGACAATTCAGCATGATAATTTATCTTCCTTTGATCTCTTTTCAGTCTTTCAGCTTCTGATAGTCAAGAAAAATTAATGTACCCATATGGCAAGTAATTTTAGATTAGTATATGGGCAATATTAGCAACACAAAGCAGCAATGCCCCTGAAAAACCACCTCCTCCCACTACAATCTCTTCTCTACCTTAACAAAGCTAAAGGATGGCTGCTAGGACAATACAATCCTGTTCACCAATGTCATCAGACAAAATAAGCTTCCCTGAAAGTGCATTTTCTCCTAGCTTCCTCTAATCATTTATCTCTCGGCTTCTGCCTCTAACTTAAAATAATTCCAAATAATTGCTGTTGTGTCAATGCCTCTAAGTTTGTTTGTTTGTTTGTTTTCTTTTCATATTCTAGTTTTGCTTATTGTTCAGCTGAAACCAGTGCTGATTATTTCTGCTTCAGTTTGTTTCTGGTCACAAGTAGTTTTTTCCTACTTCTTATTTTTCTTTTATTCTTCTATCAAAAATCATTAAATATTTACCTTTAGTTAGTGCTTTCTGATATCTCATTTGCTTAGGGATCCCCTCCATCTTGTGTTCACACAGCACAACACAGACCAACGTCCCAGCATCCAATGCTGACTAGACCTGAGCTCTGAGAGGAGATCACAGCTCCAGAGCATCCTGTGCATGCTCAGATGACAATAAGTAATCAGACCAATTGCTGACTGTTCCCCAGGACCTCTTTATTCCAATTCCACATGCACTTGCTTCTCTGTTTGCTGAAGCAGCCTAACACATGCTCAACATCATTAAAGTGTCAAGAAGAAGAGCTCAACTGGTTCTGACTCACTCCTGCTATTTTACAAGCGTCCAGGTTTATCCAGAATCAAATTCCTGCTGAGATTCAGCCTCAAGCAGCTTCTGGCTATCAGACCTCCTTGTGTTCTCTGTTAAATGCATGAAACACTGATCAGTTTTGCTTTTCTATGTGTCTGAAGGGTGCAAGATTTCAGGGGAGTTTTAGATTGAATGTTAGGAAAAGGCTCTTCCTCCAGAGGGTGGTTGGGCACTGGACAGGTTTCCCAGGGAAGCGGTCACGGCACCATGCCTGACAGAGTTCCAGAAACTTTTGGGCAATTCTCTCAGGTAAATGGTAGGATTCTTGGGGTGTCCTGTGCAGGGACAGAAACTGGATTTTGGTGATTCTTGTGGGTCTGTTCCAGTCCAGGATATTCTATGGAGTTCTGCAATTCCAAGATGGAGCCTTTTTAAAATTTAAACTACAACAGAAGAGAACCACAACCACTTGGCAACCAACATACCAAGGAGTAAACATACAGCACAGATTAAATGTTGCTATGAGATGAATGCCAAATTCATGGTTTCAGCAAACATCTGCCTTTAATCTATATTGCTCATTAGCTGGAAGTATTGCGTGCTTGGGATTAATTATTGTAAATAATACTGAAACACATTCAACATGGATACATTTTCCTGTATTAATGTGGGAACTGAAAGGAAGCAAAAACCAGAAAAACTCTCCCATTAAAAGCTGCTTGGCTAAAATTTAAGATATGCACGAAGGATTGAAGAAAACTATGCAATTCCTAGGATAATTCCTGATTGCAAAAAAGCATTTTATAGAATGTCTGTTATTAAACCCTTAAAAACTTGCTTTCTCACCTTTTCTTCTGCTGAGCTGTTTGGGTAGCCTCTTTACAAGTTTAAACACACATTTTGTGCGTTAAAAGGAGCACCTTAGAAATACGAAGGTTCATTTTTCCTCTTTCAGCTTGCCTGTTTGAGAGCAGGGTCTTAAAAATGACTGATTAGGACAACTAGAGAGAGCAAACTGCAACTGGGAGAGACAAGAAGCAGATTAAGATTTCAGGAGCTGTTTAAATCAGCTGTAGGTTGACAGAAGTCATATGTTGCAATCACACTGTACAGTGGGATATTTATTTACCTCTTCCATGTAAAGCAAATTACTCCAGTTTTAGCTTTGCCCTTGATCTGATATTCCCCTTTGTTTAAACAGATGCCTGAGGAATGCAGGGTTGGCTTCTCTACATGAAATGTAAATGAGCAAATTTCTTGGTATTAGCTGCAAAGTCAGTGTTAGAAGTTATCTATTCAAATGAGGGGGATAAGGTTTTTATAAGTTATTATTTTTAGGTTTAAAACCATAAATTCAGCTATGAACAGCTCACTTTCCACCACTTCTTGCCTTTGTTCTTTTCAAACAAAAATCTTTTCTAACCATTGATGTGACATTTTGGAGGATTTAATTAGTTCTTTTCTCCTTAGAAATACTGTTTCTCAATGTACACCCACAGTCATTCATACTTATTTTAGAGAACTCATAGCATATAAATTATATTTTTAAAGCAAATTTTAACATTCTTTATTATCTTCTTTGAAATCTAGCAAGCATGCTCTTACTTCAAAAGAATGATTCAGCACCTCCAAAGAGATAAAGTTCCAAAGAAAATTTTGGGACTTTATTAATAAATCTCTTTCTCATATTAAATGCAAATTAACATAAGAATTATAGCCAATTTTGTATATAACTTTACAGTTCTGTAGAAGTACAGCAAGAGTAAACCAGCCAGATTAATCCAAGTGTTAACTCTTGTAGGTATTTGGGATTTTTAAACTGAAAAAATACATCCAGAATTGGGGAAGCAATAAGCCAAAAAGCAACAAAAATCAAAATCCTTGCTCTTGCTGAAATTGGAGCAGAAATATCCTTTTGTTTCAGCCACTTGTTGCCATGTCTGGTTGCTCTCTTGCAGTCTGAAATCTGGTTATGCCATATGCCAGCAAATGGGGTAAAGGAAGCCTCTCGCACCGCTGACAGCAAAAGACTAAAATAACACTGCCAGCAGTAAATGGAGTCTAGCAAACACACATATCCACATGCTTAGGGTGGATAGAAAGGAATTTTATGAAAAGAGAGAGTAGAGGGGACTGAAAACAGAAAGAGTTAGCAAAAGAAGAGGAAACAGTGGCAACGGAAGTAGCAGATGATCCAAAGAGAAGAGACAATAAACCAGATTGGATCTACGAGGACACACCTTTATGCATTGATTGTTTGCTATTAGAGATCACTAGAGGAAATATCTCAACTCCACCAGCAAAATAAGTTGATGCTCCCCCCCCGACAGCTGTTAATCCATCTCATTAAAAAGAGCAGAGTATTTGAGATGAGGATATCAGCCTACCTTTATGATTTTCCTTGTGCTAATCCTGCCTTTTATGCCATGCCCAGCTCTGTCCAAGTTTGGAATTGGGTAGTGAAGACCACTCCACATCTTCCCTGCAATTTCATTGTTTCCGACTCTTGTTTCTCATACATTATGTAGTACGAGTTTTTGAAATCATGGCCTTAAAATATAATAAAGGAGAGCAAAGGAAAAACACTGTAGGTTAGTGTGATTTTCATAACAAAAAATGATAACAGTGCTTGTGAACCTGAATCTAGGCACTAACATCACATATCACTGCATCTCTCTCTTTATCATGGATCTTGCTATACTACAGAATGCCAAAGAAGATGCAATTGTTCAGAAATTATGTGCATTTTTAAATGCATTCATAAAAGCACAACTATTTTTGCCATCTTATTGCAGTTTTATTGTTTTGGGGACATCTTCAGTGTCAATACAACTGGGAGGGTTCTTGTGCCATTTTATTAAAGAGGATGGTTGATGAGTGTCTTCTTTTTGAAATCAACACCAGCTGGATTTCATATCCTACTTGCAATGCATGAAGATTGTATGTGTTCAGCATTTGAGTGGAAGAACACAGAAGTTCTGTTTTCTATTTATTTTTCTTATGTGGCAAAGAGAAAAAAAGCATTATAAAAACAATAATAGGCAAAAAAGGGAACATGAGAAACAGAGTGGCTTGAAAGTTTCAAGTTTGAACAAAGTAACACCAATAGCAGTCAAAAATACTGCTTAAATCTGTGTATTCATTTCCAAAAAAAACTTTTCATATTTAACTGAAGTATAGCAAAGCAGACACAAACTGTCCAGAATCACAAGTTTAAACAGCTGTTTTCAGAAAAAGGAGATTTACTTGGCTACAAAAATATTTTTGTTTTAGAAAAGAAAAAGTTCTAGAATAAAAAAGATCACAGTTGCAAGTCAGCAGTTTAAGTTACAATTACTTTGATGTCCGTGGTTAGGAAACATTAATAAAAATATCTAGAAGGAAATAAGTAGCTTGTATTGATAGCCATGGGTGGATAAGACCTTTCCAAACTACCTTGGTTCTGTCAAAGCCAATCTTTCAGCCAGCTCTATTGAAAGAATGTAATAGGAACAAAAGCAGGAACATTATTCTGAAAAAAGCCCCAAAAATCTCAGGTTTGTATTAGAAACAGGAGCCTGAAAAAATATCTATTCCATCCCCGAATTGTAAGGCATACATTTGGAACAGAAAATAAGATTGCTATCTCTAAATTATTTTATGAAGATAAATTATCATTATTTTATTTTTCCCTTTATATCTTGGCTTGCATTAAACCAACAGACCTAGTAATGTGTTATCTTCTATGCAAGGATACTCCTGATCAGAAAAAGCAGGCATTATTTTCTCCTTGTTTAATTCAAAATGCACACAAAATCACAGGAAAGGGAGTAAGAGACACTTGGTAGAAGAAAAAAAAACCCAGCTTTCATATAATTAAAATTATTTGAAGTGTTTGGAAGTTGATAGGCTCAGTTGCATTGGGTTTTTAATTAAACTTGCTGTGTAACACTAATTACTTCCAAGAGCTGGGAGAGTTCAGTGCTCTAGAAAGCTGACCTTTCAGACCAAATCTCATTTAAGAGTACAGGTTGCAGTAAATTGACTCATATTTTTCTATCACATTATGTTAGGAATTTGTTATTAGCTAGGACAAAGTATACTCCTGGATGTGTATTTTCACCACAACTCTGAGTTTGATTTTGTGTTCTGTAACAAATTTTAGATAATGAGACTGTCATCCAGAGCAATATCCAATTGTAGAGGAGCAGAACAAGCAGGAGAAAAGTCCTTAAGAAAATAAAGTGTAGGCACACTGAGGAGTAAAGTTCTTTGGATCTTCAGTTGTATGTATTGAAAGCACTACAGATTAGATAATGGCAAGGTAAAAACATCTGGCAATTCTCTCTAAACGTGTGTGTGGTTGTCTAAGGGAAAATTGCTCTGTAACTTTTTCTCATTTCATTTAAGATTACAGCTAAAGAGTCCAGTGACATTTCAAATAAGGAAAAAAACCACTAGGTGCATCTGTGGAATAAAATTATGAATTTTACCTCTTAATAAAATCTGGTGATCAATATATGCTAATGGAAAGGGGGTTTTGGCATTTAAAAATTCCATAAAAATACATTCAAAAAATGGCATAAATTATTCCCGGTTCAAATACTGCAAGTTTAGGTTAATGCATAAGAACTTTGGCCCTTAATTTTGTTGGCAGCAGCACTGAATACTAAAATTAATATTTTAAAGAATGAGAACTTCATTCGTCATTCTAGATGTGTCTGTAGACTGAAAACAAAACATCTCTGCTCTTCCCAGTCCTATAAAAGGTAAAGAATATAAACAGCACTATTTAAAAAAACATTAAGGCCTAAAAATAAACTCAAGTAAACACTGTTGACTGTTTACAGGGAGATTCAACTATTTCCTAGTAAAGCAATTTTTTTTTGTGAAAATAAAAAATCTCATAATGAAGAAATATTAATGCAGTATTTGCACAACACAACTGATCATTTTGTGATGTTTTATTACTAAAGGTTTCTTAAAATGCACTTTTCTCTTTACATGATAATATTTGAGTGGCTTGACTATCAAAGCAGATAAATTATGTTACAAAATGAAAATCAGGCAAAAGCATGCTTTAGGGCTGGTCCTGGGCAAAACTTGTCCTCAGAAAAAGGTCTCTCCCTCTTGAGAACAGGAGAAAGTCAGTGTGCCTTTACTCATACTAAAATCTAATATATCACCTCAGAGTGCAAAATGCCTTAAAATACATCAAAAGCCCAAAGCACAGATGAGGTTGTGACCCTTTTCATTACATGATTGCAGAACAGACTGGATACTCCTTGCAAGCCTATTGCACCATGTATAAACTCTAATTTGAATTGCACTTGCACCACTGTGGAACTGATTAAAGTCAGTTAAAAACATTTAACTTGAACAGAGCTGTGTGCTGTGATTTTACACACAAACTGCATGCACTAGTAGGAATTTCTTAGATGTCCTCCTATGTTCCCCAAATTCCATGCAAATAAAAATCTATGCATTAATTTTAGATCATTCTTGCACTGGCTGCAAAACTTGTCTTAATATTTTATCATTTGAATTATTTACTTCCGAGTGTCCTAGTCTTAAAATAGATTACTTCTTTCCTACAGCTTGAATTACATTTACCAGTCACAGTGTTTGCACAGCTTCCAAACATCAGGAAATAGAGAATGAGAGGGAAAGTTTGCTCATTCCAGTATTCAGCAAAAAAATTGAGTATCTTTCAGAAATGCAGAATTACACACTAACTTTTACCATGGAAAAATATGTCCCCCATTAATCTTAGTGTGATGATGCCCAACGAGTCTGATAATTTCTAATAATTCCTTAGATCAACATCTGTCTGCCAAATGAACTCCAAAAAGTCAAAGTCCTACTGCAAGTTACTTCCTAAATGTACACAGTTGTTACCAGGAGTTAAAATACTGAGTCCTCTTGTATCTGGACCCTTTCCAAGCCCATGTAGCATATTCTGAAGCCAGGGGCAGTTGTTACAGCACTTCCACTACAGGAAATCCTCAGACAAAATCAAGTACAGTGAGATACAGGGGAACTCCAGCAGCAGTTCAGCAGGATGATGGGGTGGTACAAAGCCAGCAGAAAATAAGCAAATTGTACTATGTGCTCAGTGAACCTGCCTGTAGATACACTTCACAGCCTTCCCTGAGCTGTTTGATGAGCCTTCAGCAGGCAAAGTTCACATTCTCTCTCCCTCAAGCCTGCAGGATGGTAATTGCTCTGGATAACCACTTGCTTAAATGAAACACATTCACAAGTTTGTTAGAGGAGGTACCATCTCCCAACTGCTAATCAATTAAAAGTTGCTTACCTGTCTCTGGGAGTTGGCACAACACTTCCATTACAAATTTACAGCAAAGAAGTAACGAGTTTTTGCAGTAATTGCTAAGTTACCATTGTACCTTGCTGTGCATTAACCTCATTATCCTCTTAGGGGTAGTTTCAGGCACATGACACCACAACAAGAGAGTTCTGCTGCCTCTTTATCTCCCCTCATCTCTAATCTGATGGTAGTAAAATAACCCCCATCAATCAGGCATGATACAGCAATAAGTAATGGGTGTCTGGCTAATGTGATTTTTCTACATCACTAAGTCCTAAATGGGGAGGAAAACCTTCTGCCAGCCCACAAGTGGAGAAAACAGAATATGGTTGCTCAACACGTGGTCTGATTCTACACATTTCTAAACATTTTATTATTAGTAATTGATTTATGTTGTGCTGTCATGCAGTAATCTAAATTATGTTTGTTATTCATGGTTGGAACTGTCATTTATAATACTGCATGCTGTTATTACAAACAAGATTTGGAGCCAGTGAAATTATTTTTCCCCTCAAATATTGTGGGCTTGTTCCTTTTGAAGCAAGTACTAGACTTGTTCAAATCTCTGTCTCCCAGTAAAAAGAGAAAGCCAATGTCCAAGAGCAAAAGAAAGCAACCAAGAAATGTCTCCTTTAAAGAAGATTGCTGGAAAAAGCAGCACTATTTATTGATTTTTGTTAATAAGTTCCAAGAAAATATACATGCCCTATAACATTCCCTGATATATCAAATTGTGGTTTGATTTCCTCCCCCTACTTTGTTTGGCCTATTTTACTATGTTGGACTCTAAAAAGTAGAGTCTACTAGAGAGCAGAGATGGAATAGCTCTGCTTCAGTGCAAAACCAAACTAAATACAGACAATTCTTTCTGGGTATGGGCAAGAGCCCCACTCAGACTTCTGAAACTGGTTCTTTATAACTTGAAAAAAAAAGAGATGTGATTAATTATTTTTAGGTTTTTAAATGAGTTATGTGAAGTATCTAGGAAGATACCAACATTTTTTATTATTTTCTGAACTTTAAACTTGCAACAAGCCAACCCCAAACACTTCTCTGTTCTCCAGGTTATTCTAGACAGTTATAGTCCAAATCAAGGGAATCAAGAGACTAAGGGAAAGTACCAAGAGAATTGGAAAAGATTGATCAAATTGCCATTGTGTTGTGCTTCTAACAGAATCCTGTGACTTTTCAGAGTATCAGATTACATCAAAATATCACTTGAACAACATGCAGATCATGAGAACCTAATGGACTGGGGGAAGGAAAGAAAGTACAGCAAATGACAGAGAGAAATAAGTGTCTTCCCTAAGGCAGATGCCTCTTACAGAAATAATCACTTTTCCTTTTGTTTCTTGAAAAATTTCATGCATGTGATATGAATAAAGGACACCTGTCTTTGATAATTCTCTGGTGGAAGGAAAAGACAGAATTTCAATAAGAGGAAAGATCTGCTACCAGCATCATGGTGGATTCAGAAATTTCTAAATTCACTTGAGCCCAAATTTTTCAGGCCATGAAATACGCTATTTATTCCAGTCAAAATAGACAGTTTAGTTGCATGGTTACATAGTCTTCCTGGGACACTTTATTAAATGGATTTCTTTTTAAGAACAAGAGAAAACTATGGGAGACTTTGGCAATTGGTGGTGTCCTTCCTGAAGCAGAATATCTCCTCAAAGAGTAATCCTTCTCCTCTAGAATCCAGATGATAAACATGATTCATGTTTGCTCTTCTGGACTATTCCTTATCATCCTCTCCTTGTTATCACTGGCAAAGGTCTCAAACACTTCTTTAAAAAAAGGCTTCTATTTAGTCTGGGCATGCAAAAAAAGCATCTTTAAAGCAGCATTTCTAGAAACACGCATAATGTAGCCCCATGGAAATTATTTCTAGTGCAGTAATTTAATCATGTACAGCATAAAGCATTGGTATTTTACTTTAATAAAAATCCATTCAAGATGTAGGGTAAAGCCACGAGAAGATTGATCAAACTGCCATGTAAAAACTGTAACATTGTGCCATTATGTGGGACTGACATTTTTATTTACACAGGGAGAAAAGTCACATCCGTTCCTCCTTGCCAAATAAATACTTTGCAAATATTTCATATTGATTTCAGTATATCAGCCCCAGAAGGAATTTTATAAACCAAATTTTTTAGCTTAATTTGTCAGGCTGCACTTGCAATTTGTATGTGCCATGGGCCAGTGGTTTTATTGTTTTAGAAAACTACAAAGTTGAATTCTGTTGCATATATCCTATGCTAGGGAAAAAAAGACAACCTTTGAAGTAACAACCAAAAAAAAAAATCCGTGAAATCATTGAGGGGGCTGTTTTTTTTATGCTAGTCTTACCCTGAAAAGGAAAACATTACAGGAGTTTTATTTGTAGAATATCATACCTTTACTAAATGTCTCAGATGAGAAGAAAATGCTGGAGAAACATAAAAGACAAATCAATAAATACCTGCTCTCCTGGTTAGTGTGGATGGCAATCCTTTGTCATGGATTGTTCAGCTACAGATTCCATCTGAAAAAGTGAAGCATCTTTTTCCTTCACAACACACCTTATTATAATAGGCAATAGATGTTAGAGGACATCTGCATTAAACTTGTTTCTTACCAGTTCCAAATGCATTAGAAGAATTATTCATCATTAACAATCAGAAGGAGGCAAATATTACAAAATCGAGAAAGCTGAAACGAAAAACTTCCGTCCTAAAGGTCAATAGACCTTGCAGTCACTCAGCAGGGAGGTTTATGACAAATAGGTACAAACATTTATGGATTAGAACAATTTGCAAACTACTTGCACTTTTTCATCTTTCTTTATAGAAATGTTTTTCTTTAGACCTATAGCAAAATCTGCAAAAAATGGGTTTTTTCATCTGAAGTTCAATTAATGATCATAGTAGCTGGAATAGCAATTGGCACTGTTGAGGGGAAGACAAAGCGTGAGAAATATAGAGCAGTGTTTTTCCACAAAGCAATAAGAAAAGTTTTTCACAACCTCAAGTCCATCCAATTCTTGAACATCTAACTACAATGTCCTCTATTCCATTATTTTTCACCTGTATATGCAGCTCTTACATGGAAATAAGAGTACAAAGCTCGTTCCTACATTTGTTTTGTTCCTACAGAAGTGAAAATCCCTTTTCCGTCTTAAAATGTTACCATATTGTGTTTCAGGGTAAAAGGATAAATTTTCATCTTTCTTGTTAGAAGACCATAGAATTCACCCCAAACTGGAAAAAACCAACAACAAAAAAACCCCCAAAACAAATAAATAAAACCAAAAAACCCAAACCCCTCAGAACATTCTTTAATACTTCCATAAAATACATAAATCTACACTATTTTAAATGTAAAATATTAACTGCATGACGACTTCTCTAGATTTCAGTTCTCAATTAGTTTTTTTATTAGCTTAGTGCAAGGTTGCACTACAAGCCCCTTACAAAAGTAAAATCCTTTTCCACTTCAATCTGCTTTGTTGACTGCTACAGATCATTGCAAAGAAGCCAAGGAATGCAAAGCAATTAAGTTACTTAATTTTTCTATTTAAATTAGCTTAAGAAATCAGCTTTGGATATAATTACCTTACTATTTTACCTTCAGTTTCTAAGGCATGAACCCCTAGCCTTTGAAAGAAGAAAAAGCCTTGCAAACTAATTTGTTTACATAGCATGCTGAATGCCATCTAACAAAGTCAAGGAAATTCAAATTAAAAGCTTTGAGTTTTTAAATCATGAACACTCAATATGAACACCTCAGTAGACTTTATACAAGACAATGACCATCTCCAAAAATCCCCAAACTATAGGGTAGCACTGCTAAATGCAAAATATTCCACTCCACAGAGATATCTAGCAAGACCCGTCTGTCCTGAGTGAGCCCTTGCTCTTGTGAGTTCAGTATAACATTCCTGACATTCAGTATAACATTCCTGGCATTTTGTCTCACTCCTTTTGTTCATGTCAGATGAAATAGCCATCAGAACAAGAGATATTCATAATATGAAACTGCCATAGACTGAGGTAACATTGCTTACACACCACAGCCTCAGACACTGTGAGGGCCAGGCTGCTTCTCTTTGGATATCTGAAAGGCTGGACTGTAGTTCTGTCTAGTCAAGAACAATTAACTTGCTAAGCAGAAAAGCATTTCACAATCTATGGAAGATAGCTAGAAATAAGTATTAAGAACCCTTTTACAGCCATTGTCTTTCCAGTGTAGCTCCTTTCTGCCAGCTTTTGTTTCAATTAAGTGGCTGAGCTGCAGCAAACACCAGCTAAGTGCCCTTAGGTTCATCCTGTTTTTTAGAGTGTGCCCAGCCTCTGCCTGAGCTGCAGCTCACCAGTCAAACCCTGCTTTCAGCCTTTCTACCCCAACACTGCCTCAGGGCCTCTCCCCTAACACACTTCACACCTCTCCTACCCCGGGGGTTTACCTGGTACCTGTCTGAGAGCACACACAGCTATTTTCATCTATCACAAGAGTGTAAAAACAGCTAGAGATGTTCTTGGGGGGGGTATGGGTGCTACAGGAAAAGTATTGCTGCTACTGTCAGCACTACAAAAGTTATCAAGCGTTGTAACACCTTGTTGATATAAGCTTTGAAAAGTAAATATGTGAGGTGTCGTTTGGCAAAGAAATAGCCAAATTGAAATCTTAATCTGCATTCATATTGTGATACCTGACCAAACTGAAAGTGGGGTAGAAGAATCCAGGTAGGGCTTGCCTGACAGAGACTATGCAATTCCTGAATTCCCTGCTGCAGCAATCTGGAATTGGAGAGGTACTGCAGGCTTAAGGTAGAAAGACACAGCACTTTCAGAGTGAGTCACCCACAAAAATGTCACATTATCAAAGCAGATTTTATCATTAAATACAGTATCAAAATACTTCATTTGTCACAGTTCCTTTACTGTTTTTAACCAGACCTTACAACAATCCTTTAATTTTTGCATCGCTGAAAAGAGAGGGGCCTATTAAGGCCTTAAAGTTAAGTTAA
Organism: Mixornis gularis; assembly: GCA_003546035.1. NCBI lineage: Eukaryota > Metazoa > Chordata > Aves > Passeriformes > Timaliidae > Mixornis > Mixornis gularis. Next base: position 2,120,427 of record QVAJ01000104.1, read on the forward strand.
AACGGTAAGGCCAAATTTCCTAGCTCAAAATCAAACTAAAAACAAAACAAAAAAAACCCTATACAAAAACATAGAGGCTGTTTTCTTTTAACAAACTCTTTGAAAAAAACCAATTTTCTGTAGCCTGCTAATTTTCATATGAAATCAATATTTGAAGCCAGAGCTGTGACCAAAAATGCATCAGCTATTATCTATTTGTCACTATTTGACAAAAATTATCCATTTTGCATATTTCTAGTCTAAAAGGCTTCCTTCATGTACTGTCAAAAGCATTTTTAACATGAAACTTAGATTCCAGTCAATAATGAACAGCTCATTGTGATTTCCCTGCTCCACCTGTGAGATTAGATTGGCATGACACACTTGAAGGTTTAACAAACAGAAGTATCACAGGAGTAGTCTGATTTCTAATATCAGATGCACACAGGAGTATCTCAGAATGCAAAGTTCTAGCCAAAATAAGCCACAGCTCTCCTCCTGCTACCATTTAGCATTCAGAAGCATACTTGAAGTTTCTACAGTAGTGAGCTTTTTGCAGAGGAATTGGCTTGATCAAGCAGCTATGGAAAATAAGACCATACCCATGTATTTGAGATCCAAGCTGAGGTAATGAAGTAAGCTGTCAGGTTTTTCTTCTTTCCCCTGGAAGGCAATTAGACAAGAACTATATGTATCAAAGTTCTTTATTGTAACCTATCTTTCAATGAATATAAGCTTTAGTAAATATCAGATAAGACTGTTTTAGTTTCAATGCTTTACATAGCATAAGAACACCTTTCAATATCTTGTAAAGGAAGTATAAGCAGCACTGGGTCCCTGTGTCCCTCACCAGCCTCGAAGAGTGTTTTGCTTAGTGCTTAAAAACTGCTTGTCCAGTCTTCTCATGGGCACACTCCTTGTGCCTAATAAGCCACAACAAAAAACTATAAAACTTATCCTCTACAAATTTCATTTAACTTTATAGCAACTATTAATGTCTTTTCTGACCCATACTAAATTATTTTTCCACCCCCTCCAGGAGATATCTAAAACCTCACCTTTTGCAGACTAGATTTCCCAATGGAAAGCTGCCATAACCTCTGTTGTTACCTGTGGACTTGATGTGGGGAAAATAACCCGCTCGTGATAGGCAGTAATTGCTTTTTCCACATGGCTTGTGGAACTCTTAGATACAGGTATTTAGTTAGAAATGCCAAGCTAAAATGCTGTTTATACATAAGTGAGTAGTAAGAGCGAGACCGTTCCCTCAGGAAGGGTGTCCACCTCACCCACCACAGCCATTCCCCACAGTGGACAGGGGAGAAAAGCAGACCTCACCAGCCTTTGGGGGACCCCCAGGGCCACAATGAGGCACTGAGGCCACCACCCAGCCAGAAACAGCACAAGGACATAACCCTATAGACATAACCCTATAGATATAACCCTCAGAAGCAGAACAGGCCCTGTCGCCAGCCTGGGTTTAAATGAGGCCTGGGTGCRGAAGGCCGCAGGTGAGGCTGCTCAGGGCCCTCAAGACACTTTGGAATTCTTCCCCAAGCCCCTGTTCCCCCCCTCCAAGTGCTGTGAGTTTGTCTTATTGCATTGTGCCTGTGTGTACTTTGCTATAAATGCTGCAGGTGCTGCTGTACCCCTTCAGTGTGGAGGCAGCCCTGGCTTGGTAGAGATGGGTGGCTTTAGAATGGGATGGTTTTGTTCTGCAAGCTGCTTTGAGATCTACTCTCTCGTTAAATATATGTATTTTGTCATTGTGAGTATCACTGTGTTTTCAGTATATCAGTGTATAATTCTGTGGGTATGTGAAAAGTACTTGTAAAAGTATAATTTTGAATTTGTTTTTGCAGTGCCTTGAGTACCGGTGATTGCTTCTATGTGAGCTGCCAGCTTAGCACTCACAACAAAGGTAAATTTCTTAGTATTAAATGTGTTTTCTGGTAACTGCAGTACACTAGCTTTGTAGGTTTTTCTGCATTTTGAAGACCTTAAGGTTGACTCTTGCTATTTGAGCTTATTTTTCAGTTAAGTTTAAGTAATTTTTTTAAAAATTGGAGGAAGTTTTTCTTGGTTTTATTTTATCTTTGTCTTTTTCTCCTTTAGGGCTTTTTTTTTGGTGGTGTTTGTTTGTTTGTGGGTTGATTTGCTTGTGGTTTTGTTGTTTCTTTTAATTCTTCCTTATCATTTAATTTGGCTAGAGGAATTTGGTCATTGGAATATATTGTTTCACTTCTGATGAGGCTATTGCTATCATTAGGAAGTTGACAGTTGATTATAATAAAAACAAACAGCAGAAATCTTTTTGTAGTTCATAAAATAATCACAAAAAATCACCAGCAGATTACATATAATACTGTATATATGGTCTTTGAAATAAGATGCTTATGTTACTTTTGTAGCTAGAAAATCTCATTAAAGCATCTGTCTATTATTTAATAAATATATTCACCTGCTCTATTAGACAAATAGTATGTTCTTTCTTTTCAATGGCTTTGGCAGATGAATTATCAAAAATGTTGAAGAAGCAATGAGAAAGACTGATCCTTTTGTGCCTCTAGGAGTAAAGTCACATGGAGATCTCAGGCTTAATTACTGATTAAGGTTCAAAAACAGATTGGAGATGTGCTAAAAAGCTTTGAGCAGGACTTGGAGACAAGCACATGCAGAACTTTTTAGACTACATCCAAGTAAGAATGTAACAATATAGCTTAGCTCTGGCATTTCTGTGCTTCCATAACCACATCTACATCCACAGCTGTGGCCACAGAGTTTGAGCTGGATTAGCAGCTGAAGTACATAGCAGGTGACTCACTGGATCTGCTGCAGAGCTGACCTACAGCTGATGCTTGATTCATTCAGCAATGTCTAGGGGTTTAGTGCTATTTGAATATTAGTGCAAATATGCTCACATGTGCTGTGGTCACATTTCATTTGGCTGTGCAGGCACACCTCTTTGGAGGGGTATGCTCCTCTCAGAGCAGGAGGGAAAGGCAGATGTGGTGATCAGAGATGGAGCCTTGTTACAAACGTGCCTGACAGGGCTTTGTGTTTTGATTTTGTCAAATCAGCCTTGAATCAAAGGCCTCACCAACAGAGTCCCATTGGGAAAGAACGGGGCACGTGTAAGCACAGGCCAAAGTTCCCTGTCAGAAGTCCTGCAGCCTTGTACTTCAGGTGATTTACACAGACCTAAACCTAATCTTCTTCTGAACAGACACAGAGACAGCTTGGTTCCTCTCAAACTCTCAGCTTAAGCTACATAGTGTTTGCTTTGAGCCGTTCTCTGATTTTCCTGACTAAACCTGGATTTATCAAATCCAGTGGGAAATATCAGTGCAGAAGGCATAAAATATGTCACCTGCCCTGACAAATCACTCCCAATTTATCCACTGAGGAGTTCATCAAAATCCCTTGGAGAAAGCCTTTCAAAATGTTATATTCTTGCTAGTTAGAGGAAATGTGGTGATAGCTGTGATAGGTACAGTAAAAGTAATTAGTGCCTTCGGGTAAGACATTATCTAGCTGTGCCAAAATGTGCAGGTTAGCTAATTATGCTGAGCTGCAAGGAATCACATCAAACTCAACTGAGAGGGCTGGAGGGTGGGTGATGGTTGGAGGTCTTGGATATAGCAGTATCGAAATGATAGAATAACTCACTAATGGCTGAGGTGATGCTGTTAAAACCATGGGAAATACTGGTGAAAAAGAGGTAGAATTTGCACTTTACAAAAAGGGTGGATATCTTTTTCTGCCTGTTACATTATAGTGGGAAAGCTGAATGTCCTTATCATGCTGCTATCATTTCTTCTGTCTTTGAGGAAGAAAATGAAATATTTCTTATAATTAAAGTTTTAGCACAGGAAAAAGCACGTTCCTCGGTGTTATATGACCTAAGCAAATACCTGAGAATGAAGTTGTAATTGTGAACAGCTCCTTTCTAAAGAGGCAAAAGGTGCAGGAAAATATGTGACTTTCATAGTATTTATTTCATTACTAGATTTATGACAAACTTTTAGATCTCTCAAGGCTCATTGTGCTACCTAAATAATTGCTTTCACTATCTAAATATCATAAAGGTATATGGTGCAGGAAGGGTTCTACCTGGGATAGTGATTCTACAACTTAATTAGCCTTACCCAAACATGAGTAGAATATTCATTAGTCTTTCCATGTCTTTCTCTATAAACTGCATGGTCTTTTCCCCAAAAATCCCCTGRGTTTCTCCCCACATAAAGTATTATTACTTTTTCAAAAGGTAAACTACAGCTACAGAGTGTACACTATAATTTTTATTGATTGTTACAGTAGAATTAAAGCTTTGGTCAGGAACACAATCTCTCACGTGAACAAAAAAGTCTCCCTGCTGTTAAATGCTTAAACTATCAGAAACTATATGTATAAATTGGTGGAATTGCTTGGTCTTTTCAGATCTGTGCAGATAAGAACCCAGCGAGCAGAACTCTTGAGTTGATTTGCTTTGTTAAGGAGTTTTAAAGCTAATTGAGGATTCTTCAGCCTTACCATGTAAAAGCTTGCTGGTATGTCTTGGTTATTCATCTCTGAACTAAGATTACTTAAACTTTGCTGTGCTTGGATTATAAATGAGAATATTTGAAATCCTAGAAGCTCATGATAGTTTCTTGAAATAATTTCATTTGACTCCTTTTTAGGTTAAACTGCTAGCTTTGTAGCTGAAGTCAAAAAATTAGAAAGAAAATAAAGAACCCCAATGATATTTGTTTTCCATACTGGCAGTTCAAATTCCCACTGGGGAGTCACATTCCCTTGCTGTTACACTTTTCAAAGGACCCAGACTAGAATAGTGCCCTTTGCCAATCTTTCTTAGTCTGCTCTTTCTTCATGCAAGGTCTCGCCTCATGAATTTGTGATTGGAAAATTGGTCTCTTTCCATTATTACTGTTCTCTGGGTTGCTGCTAATGCTGCTGACCAAACACATTTTTTGAACCTCTACATTATAGATAATAATCCTTCCTTTTATAACTTATGAGTAATACATTATGGTTTTAGCTGTCAGTTTTCTCTGTTTGTAACCTTAAATTTCCTCATCCCAAGAAATTCTGCTTATTCATTATTTATTTGTACATATAACTTTCATAAAGTAGCTGTGGATTGCTGAAGTATCAGCCTTGATGGGGACAGAGCTGGTGCTCTGGAGATTCCTGCAGGGAAGAGGAGGGTTTGAGTGATTAGCTTAAAGTTCTCTTTGGCTTCCTATGAGGCAGCTGTAAATTTTCAAATTTCTCTGAACCATACTCTGGTCACTGCTGATTTGTGCATTAAGGACAAACATTTAACGTAGGGAAAGAAAGGATGGTCTTAGATTGTAGTGCATTTTTGTGATTTTGAAGCTTGCTTTCTGTTTAACTTCTATACTTTCAGACTTAGTGTTGAGTCCTACTTCTATCCACTGTCTTTTAAAGTACTGTATAAACAAAAACTTTGGGAGAATTGAGTATTGTTAGTACTATACTTCTAGACTTTGTTTATAACTATCCTGGAGCAAACTGTTGCAAAGAAATAAATTGTACAAGAAGAAAATCTGATCAATCCTGAACCATTTGGGTCATGTGTGGTGTTTCCATTTGTTTCACTTTATTATGGAATCATTAGTGAAGGCTGACCTGGCTCAAGAAAAGCAGTCAAAAAAGGGCATGAAGGCTAAGACAATTGCACTAAAGCACTTTTTTCATGCAAACACAAGCAATGCAGAGTAATACAAAGAGTAAAGCTTGTATTGGTCTTGCTCTCGTGGAATTATTTTGTATTATTTTTTCATACTGCTTTCAGAGGCAATTTTTTCTGGTTTATGTACCTCTGAATTGTACTTGAGAGGCAAAGGGTTGTAACCTAAGCATGTATATAGGTATTTTTAGGATCTAGCCCTGGCTCTTGGCAGGAAGGTAGCATTCAAATTAATAAAGGAAGGAAGTCCAGCTGTGAAATGTGAAAAAATGAAGGCCTACAGATTTTTTTTTTTCAAGTTATAAAAATACATAAATGAAATATGTCTATGATGGGGAGTCTTGGATCTCAAATGACACAGTTATGCCCCTCTTAACAAATTATGTAAACAAGAAGAAGATTCAGCAATGTATCTCAACTGGTGAAACTGAACAAAATCAGAGCTCCTGCACTTGCCCAGGGTTTGGTAGTTAAGAGTCAGTATAAAAGAGAATAGTCACAACTCTCAAACAAAGGGGGCTGATGGAAGACCTGATGTAATTGTGCTTCACCATAACTAAGAGTTTTATACAATATCATGCCAAAGACTCATCTATGGGGTTAGTACTGCACAGGGTACAAGGAATAAAGTATTAATGAGAACACCAAAGGCAAATGATACTTATGTGATGTGGAAACAGTTTGAAACGGATATTAAAGTTCTAATAATTCTAATCATTGGTATTGCAGATGAAAACATCTATAACAATGTCTTAACACACTGATTGCTTAGGAGTTTGTCCTTGGAATCGTGCTATCAAAAATACTTATCAGCGGAGTAATTATTTCTTTAAATTAATAGTCTTGCACATGATGATGGTGATGGTTAGATGACAAAATTAGAGCCATGGACTATTATGTGTATGGCTTATATGAAGAAAATAGTTCAATAGTTCAATAACCCTGTTAGACAGCAACCCCAACATTCCTTTCTTTGCTTATTGTGGTTTTTCTTGGTTCCTGGAAACTGTTTTGCTAGAAGGTGCTCGAATTAAAGCAGGTACAGTTGCTTTTGTACTGAATACTGAATGATTACTGAAGGATAAAGGTTTGGGGGCATGAATGGGTGTGTATATGGCTGCTAATAATCAACCTTGCCATAGTCTAATATGGGGAGGGAGCATGGGTGGGGAAGTAGGTGCAAGCAGAAGAGTTTGATCCTTGCTTCAGCAGAATTACTGAATTAATTAAACTATTAATATTGTGGAAGACAAGGTACTGTCTTGCTAGTAATTTGTCCAGAAGGAAAATAGGATTTACAGCTAGAGCTTTGTTTAAATGGCCTCAGAGTCCGTGCTTGTTGACACTTATTTCTGCGTGGCTGAAGCAAGATGTACCTTTTTATTTGTGCTCACTGGAGACGGTGAGTTCAWTGTCATGAAAAGGCTGAGTGACACATGAGCACTGCAGGGACAACTAGTCAGCCTTTCTTACCTGCCCTTTGCAGCAGGGTCTGTAATGGCAAGAGTGAAGCCTCAAACTCAGCAGCTGAGCACACTGAACGTGAATCCAGTTGGTACAATAGAACCTCAGGACAGACAGGTGGGGACCAGGGGCTTGTCCTCTCTTACAGAGCAAGAGGGAACTGCTGATAATGGAAGGTAAAATAATATGAAGATGAAGGCTGTTGGGTAAAAACTTGCAATCTGAACAGAAGACTCTTGTTTTGTGGACGTGAGGCCAAAAAATTAAGCCATGAAAACATTTCAGCTTGGAAGCTGGTGACAGAACACTCCTTGCACATTGAGCTACAGAAATAGCACGGAAGGGTTTACAAGCTGTTAGAGTAGCTCTATGTTGGTGTTATGCTGAGCTCTAAAAACAAATCTGCTTAATGCTTGTTTTGCTTCAACTGAAATTGGAGGAAAGACCTGTGAAGCAGGGTCTGTGTGACTCACAGAGCTTTCAGCTGGAAATTTAGTCACAATAAATTAATTACGCAATTAAGTGTGATGTTAACTACTGTAACTCGTGCTAGCTGGCAACGAAGGTTCAGTGCTTTCAAGAAAGCCAAGGATTATTATGCAAGGTGAAAGTTCTGAGTCTGGAAGAAAGCTACTAGTAAGGTCTGTCTGAAAGCTTAATCACTGGATTTAATATATAGCCACATGCTTCAAAATTATTTCCGTGAACTGCCTGGTCAGTTTTGAAGAAATATCTCCTTGTAGAACTGCAAATTAAGGGATGTCTTAATCTTTTAGTCAAATTATGAGTAGAGCAGATGAGCAAAAGTGTTCCTTTGAACTTTGGAATTAATTATTATGCTGAATGATAGCTAAGATATTCACTAGAGGATGTAGACTCCTGCCAGTTCCAGGTTTGTGTAAATGGGAAGTTAATGACAGAGAATTGGGTTTTAAGTAATATGCACTAAGGTCATTAACTTCTCTGGGCACACACAAAAATATAATCACATATATCCTTGCCTCCAAATTCAAGGCTGCAAGCCTGGAAACTATTTATCTCGCTATTATGCCCCAAATACAGCAACAAGTTTAAAGTTTGTGGGCTGTTAAAGCAGAAATGAGATGAAATGGAGCTGTTTGTCCAGTTGGATGATACATTTTTAAGACTCATAGGAACAGTGAAATGCTGAATATGTGGGACTGTGGTATACAAACATTTAGACCCAGATTTCTGTGGGCTTGGTTAACTGCACAAAGGATCTGAGTGAAATGTGACCTGGAGATGACTCCAAGTGCTTCATAAATTCCATAATTCTACTCAAAAGGGTTCAGATAACAATTACTTGTCATCTGGCTTTTAAAAATAAGTTTGTACTTACTGGACTTTGCAGACAGAGGTATAGAACACAGAACCAAGAATAGAGAAAAAATGAAATGTGGTGCTGGGAACTGTTAAACGAGCTCCAAAGTGAAGTCACCTAATGGGCTCTGTTATTTTTGAGGGACTAACCAAGTTATGTAGAAACTAACATCAGACATTATTCTATTGTAAGTGTATCTGTTAAGCTTCAGGAATCCTCAGAAATCAGTTTAGTCTGAAACTGATTCCACCTCTTCCAAAGTAATTCTGCCCAATTTCCATGAATTTTTTTTTCCAACAGAAGAGTGGAATATAAAGTAGATTTGTGTTTTTGTTATTTTAATACACTTGCAGGTTTTTTTCCTTCTTATACCCACTGCTTTGTCCTTGAAATTGGATCTTCATAGCAGACTAAAATAAAATCTAAAAATAGTATTTAATTTGATAAGGACTACCACAGTGTTTAGAGGTTCAGATATGTCTACAAGATTTCAGTGAGCCCTAAGTTTATCTGATTGATTGTCCTAAGGTCAGTATTGGGTTAAATTCCTTTTCCAAGGCTTTGTTTCTTTGTTTTTAGCATTAAAACCTTTTTTTCATATTATGCTTGGACTGGGAATCAGAATAATGTGGTTTTGGCTGTTCCTTGCCTCGGGGCTTGCTGGATAGAGCAGTCCAGACTGGGCTGAATTGCACCCGGGAGTTTGTCCATCAAGAGTTAAGAGCTCTCTGGGAACTTCAGGATTGGAGTAAGCAGAAACAATCTGCCTGTCTCTTTCTGCCCTCCAAGGAAGGGAGAGGGAAACTTTCTGGCATCCAGGTTTTTTCTCTGCAGCAGACTTGGCACATCATTTATTTTCCCTCCGTTGATGTTTGAAAGGTTTCCTTTGCAGAATGGGTCTGGAAGCTTTTCTTCCCTTCACAGCTTAGACTTTGTAAATGCTAATGATTCTTATGTGAGAGAAGGGGTTGCTATGTCCTGCTCCTTCTCCTTCCCAATGTGCCAGTGAGAAAGTAAACCACTTAGTGTTCTTTCAGTTTGCTTCCTGAAGATTTGCTTGATACGGGTTTTCCAATCTTAACTCATTTGACTAGCTGCAATAAGTTCAGCTCCTCATTCTTTTCCTTTCCTGGAACAGTCACAAAGGAATAAAAGCTGTGTGTTTGTGGGAAAAGTACACTTTAGCTTTGTTGTGTAGGGCTTTTTTTAGAGAAATCTTGTAATGTGATTAGAGAAACTCATTCTTAGCTCATTTATTGCACCAAATGACATGAATGGTTCACAAAAGATTTGTGCATGGTCAAGAAGAATATTATGAATTTAGTGCTCAAAAATGTGCAGAATAACCAAAGGTCTGCAGAGATCCTAAAGATTCAGGAAAAAATTGGTTTTGGAATTAAATGCATCTGAATAATATTCTATTGGAATGAGACTTTTGGGATGGTATATTATATAGCTGTAGTTGATAGCTCACATTTTTAGAGTTCAGACCTGTACTTTTGCTAAATGAAAAATTTCATTTTATTATCTTTATTTTGTGTCCAATTTACAAAGTTAGAGACTTTCAGACTATTGCATAGGATATGATAAAATAGATCCTAAAGCCTTACTTTCTCAAACAAACCCCACAGGCTGAAACTAGAAATTATTACAAACGCTTTGAAGCTGATGCTCAGAGCTTTATTCTTAATGACGTAAGAAACAATACCATGCAAGATATGGATGAATATGAAAAGCAATGGGTGAAAAGTAATGAAAAATGTACAAGTAATGAACTTGGTTCMACAAATACATGTTTGTAAGTGGCCKTTGATCAGTCCCACRTGGCCTRGGTGCYAGGTGACCATCTGACATGGTGAGATCCTTGAAGCATTTCCAAAAAAAAAAAAACTCTGGCTGTGGGATGGGCTCTGCTGGTAAGTTTGGAGAAGGGGATTTGAAACCTTCTGAGTGTATTTRATCTTGTACTTTTTAACATAAGCAGAATTGATGGTGAAGAGAAGCATGTAGGTCAGTATTAATTTCAGGTCAGCCTTCTGGAGTTGGTGTTTTAGTTGTTCAGGTTAAGAAGTGTGCAATGGGTGCCCATATTTAACATCTTGGAAAGTGATACAACCCTTTAAGCCATGGATTTTTCCTCCCTTTTAAAAGGGGTTGGGAAAATAAAGCAAGGTTTCCCAATAGAGAAGTTCTCTCTATTTCCCATAGAGATAAAGTATCTATAGTAAACGCAGAGGTAGAGATTTAGGAAAAACTCAATGAGATCTGAACTTGGCTCAGTTTGATTTCACATTTCCCCAAACTGATGTATGAGCTAATGGCATCGGATGTATTAGGATTTTGTTTTACTGAATTGGTATCATTGCACAGTTGGKAAAATGCAGAATGATCATACAGAGACCTCTATTTTCAATTCCATACTTAGAGCCAACATTCAAAATGTAGTAAATTTTCACTGTAAAATGAGAGGGTGTTTTTATGATCCAGTGTAAATATCTAATATAATAATTTCAATTTTGCCTTCATGTTCATTGGCTTCTTTAAAGAAAGCTTTGACTAATGTTTTGGACAACCAGTCCTGCCAGCAGAATTTTTTGCTGACATTTTAAAGAAAATTATGTCAAGAGCTGTGAGAAATTCATGCCACACTWACACAAGATGTGTTAGCATAAGTGATGTAGAATTTGCTAGTAATATGTAGCTTGAATAAACCCAGTTATTTACAGTATGTTTGTAAACTTGTTTCACACTGTTTACTCTTCCGAGAAGTGGAATATTAAGACAATTAAGCCTTACCAGAAGTAAATGACATAACTTCAAAACAGATCAAGCATCAAATATTTGGTGATGACTATTATTATATATATTCAAAATAAACCTTCTGTAACAGTGCAGTAAATCAGTGAACACTTGCCAGTTCCCTCCTGCCTGAAAATTGCAAAGCAGAAGTCTCACACAATAGGGAACAAATTTTTTTTATTACTATTTTTTAATACCGAAATATTACAGAATCTCTGGAACTAAGTTTTGTAAAAGTAGAAGGAGCTAT